>RCUC01001672.1:0-49427 GCA_003697995.1 Taxidea taxus jeffersonii | reverse complement strand
ATATGGTTTTTAATAATACTATCAATTTCTAAGTAAGCATAATAGTAATGCTAGTGATATTTCTTTTGAATATTCCTTTTAATAATGCAACACATTCTATGGAACAAGTTATCATCATCATTGTGTATTGAGGACTTAAGCTTGGTACTGTGCTGGTCACTGATATTCATTATTTCTATTCCTTGTCACAATAATCATGAGCCCCTTTTCTACAGAAGCAGAAACTGAGCCTTAGAGAGCTCCAGAAATTTTAGGTCACATAGCTGGGACTTTAGCCCAAATCCAGAGCCCCTGCTGTTTACAATACAGTGATAAAATATTTTTAAATAGAATTAAATTTATCATTGATGATTTCTCAACCTTAAGTGAAGATTAGTCTTACTTATCTTAATTGTTTCTATCCATACGTAGTATCACTGATGAGTTATTGGTCTGTGGAATGACATGAGGCTTAGAGAGGATCTAGTTCAGCACAAGCATTTTATAGAAGAGACTGGAGACCAGAGGATGTTAGGAGCTGCCTAACAACATGACATAATTGTAAAGTTAGGATTTACCATCCCTGTGCCCCTTCCAGGATTCATGCTGTCTTGTGAGGGAGGTGGGAATGACAACAGTTCATAGGGTTAACCCACTTAGGGGCACTCATCACTCACTCTTACATCAGTCCTCTCAACGAGTAACTTCTCTCATGATGCTGTTTGGCTGTAGCATCTCAATGCTTGGTTAAAGGTCAGCTATGTGGGATGTGTCTCTCTCACTAACCCACCCTGGGCTCAGATCCTCTGAAGGGCTGCTCATGAAACCAAACTCCTCACCCCTGAGTGGCATAGCCTGGTGGAGCCTCTCCTGATCCTGCTGACCCCAGTAAGTCCACCAAGTCACCAGGACACCAAGGCCAGGCACACACAGGCATCACCTCATGGGGTGCAGGACTTCCTCCTCTTGAAGCTGTTGCCTTCTAAGAAATCAAGAGCTTGCTCTAGGCTGAGGGGAAAGGAGAGGAGAAGGAAACTAACTTGTCACAGCCTGTTGTCCCAGAGTAGAGCCAATATGCATCCCATGCTGCCAGTGCTCTGAATGACGAAGTCCTGTTTCCATAGCACTGAATGTTTCATAGCACAGCAAGACTACATGGCAGCCTGGACCACTGAAACCCCAGAAGGAACAGACAGATTTAAGCAACCACATTTCACTGCCCCCAGTCCTGAGCTACAGCCAGACTCTCAGAGGACATAGGATTCTGTTGAGTCATCTGGTTCTGCCTCGCCCAATGGGTAGAAGCCCACCTACCATGCAACATTTCTCTCCACCTTTGTACACCAGTTAAAGAGAATAGGGAGCTTTTATCTCCCATCGTCTGTGGTGACACTGACTCCCAGATGTCCACAATGCTCTCTGCCAAGATTTTTCATGGAAATTATATGGCAATTTCCCAAGGGTTTCTAAAATCCCAACTGGAATGTTGCTAATGATTTGAGGTAAAAGTCCAGACTACAGTTTTCTATATGTGATGTATATACTGACATCAGAGAATAGTTGTTGAAAGAACAGATTTTTATTTTTGAATGAGCTGGATTATATCCTGGCTTTCATGAGACTTTTGGGAAGATACTGAGGAAGTCCAACTTCCTTGGTCACTCATTTTTCGTGCCTCCACCAAGGATATAATTCTTTCATTGCATATTTGTATGTGAAGAATATTTTCTTTGTGATTCGCAATCTCTTTGAAAAAGGAAAGCACACTTTTTTTCCCTCTTAATGGAGTAAACAGGAATGCTAGGTTGTTTCTGTAACATCACTAACCAGGAAGGCCCCTCTTTTTTTAAAGGAACCTGGGAAGCGAATCCCCAGGTTTTTTCTAGATGCAGAAAAGGAAGAGATGTGGAGAAGCTGTGTCCATAGCAACCATTGGCTAGAAGAAGTTCTTCTTCTCCTTGGTATCTCTGCTGGACTTCTATGGCAGGAGTGAGCCACTATTCTGTGGTCTGGCTTCCACTGAAAGCCTGAGAAGGGTACTAAACTCCTTAGTGTATTTGTAGGCAACCCTGAAGCATGTGGTAGGTGGAAATTTGTTCTGCCTGAATCTGCCCTCATCAGAATTGATGTTACATCAAGGTCAACACAAATACTATAGAAACATTCACAAGTATTTACATGAGTCCTACCTTCCCACAAATAAACTAAATCATTTTTATAACATTTGTCCTTCTACCACTCTGCTTTTAGTCCAAGCCAAACCTGGACCTCCTGGTCTTATTCTCAGTTGAAGCAAGGGAAAATAAAAAATGATGGTAGATGAGTTATGGAAGCTACAGCAATGTGAGACTATACATTTTAATGCTCAGATAAAGGCTCATTTGCATGGGGTCTTAATTTTATTCAGTGCTAGGTTCATGGTGCAGAAATACCTGTCACACCTGAGTGAGTCCTAATGCCAAGTTCATGGTGAGAAGGTGGGAGGAGAGGCTTTGATGGAAGCCTCTTTGATGGTTTGATGGAAAGGCTTACAATGTGGACAGTCAAAGAAATGGACTGAAGTAACTCTACACTGCATGTAGCATAAGCAGTGGTGAGCTGGCACCAAGATATGCTTCAAATTACCCTTGGCCTATGGTTTCTCTTTCTTGGATAGTGCCTTCATGGTTCACCAATACCTATATTTCTTCCTTTTTTTTTTTTTTTTTTTTTTTGGCTGTGGTTGTAATACTTTATTTTTGCTTTTTTCCCCTTGCCACACAGACATATCTAGGAAGAAATTGCTATGGTCAATGTCTAAGAGGGTATTGCCTATGCTCTCCTGGGATTGTGTTGGTTTCTTGTCTCATACTCAGGTTTTTCAACCCTTTTGAATTTATTTTCCTGTATGGTGAAATAAAGTGGTCCAGTTTCATTCTTTTCATGTTGCTGCCCAATCTTTCCAACACCATTTGTTGAAGGGACTATCTTTTCCCTTTGATATTCTTTCCTACTTTGTTGAAGATTAATCGACCATATAGCTGTGGGTTCATTTCTGGGTTTTCTATTCTGTTCCCTTCATCTAGGTCTCTACTTTTGTGCCAGTACTACACTATTTTAATCACTACAGCTTTGTAATAGAACTCAAAGTCCAGAATTGTGATGGCTCCAGATTTGCTTTGCTTTTTCATGATTGTTTTGGCCATTTGGGGTCTTTTGTATTTCCATACAAATTTTAGGATTATTTCTTCTAGCTCTGTGAAAAATGCTGTTGGTATTTTAATAGGGATTGCATTTAATGTGTAGATTGCTTTGGGTAATATAGACATTTTAAGAATATTTGTTCTGGGGCACCTGGGTGGCTCAGTGGGTTAAAGCCTCTGGCTTCAGCTCAGGTCATGATCCCAGAGTCCTGGGATCTAGCCCCACATCGGGCTCTCTGTTCAGCAGGGAGCCTGCTTCCTCCTCTCTCTCTGCCTGCCTCTGTGCCTACATGTGATCTCTATCTGTCAAATAAATAAATAAATACAATCTTTTAAAAAAAAAGAATATTTGTTCTTCTGATTCATGAGCATAGAATGTCTTTCCATTTCTTTGTATCTTCTTTGATTTCTTTGAGTGTTTTGTGGTTTTCAGAGTACAAGTCTTTCACTTCTTTGGTTAGGATTATTCCTAGGTATCTTATTTTCTTTTGGCAAAGCTGTAAATGGGATTGATTCCTTGATATCTCTTTCTGCTGCTTATTATTGGTGTCTAGAAATGCCACAGATTTCTGTACATTGATTTTGTATTCTTTGACTTGATAGAATTTTTGTATCAGTTCTAGCAATTTTGGGGTGGGGTCTTTGGGCTTTCTGTATAGAATATCATGTCACTTGCAAATAGTGACAGTTTTACTTTCTTGTCAATATGGATGCCTTTTATTTCTTTTTGTTGTCCGGTTGCTGAGGACTTCCAGTACTATGTTAAGTAAGAGAAGTAAGAATGGACATGCTTGTCTTGTTCCTGACCATGGAGGAAAATCTGTCATTTTTTCTTCACGATATTCACTGTTGGTTCTTTATATATGACCTTTCTAATGCTGATGTATATTCCCCTCTAAACCAACATCTTGAGTTTTTATAAAAAATGGATGTTGTACTTTGTCAAACAAAGTACATCTATTGAGAGGATCATAAAATTCTTATCCTTTCTTTTATTAAGTTGGTGTATCACATTGATTGATTCTTGAATATTGTACCATCCTTGCAGCCCTGGAATAATTGCCACCTGATCATGGTGAATGCTTCTTTTAAAGTACTATTGGATTTGGTTTGCAGTATTTTATTAAGAATTTTTTTTTATTATGTTCAGTTAGGCGACATAGTATTTTTACATCTATGATCATAGAGGATATTGACCTATAGTTCTCTTTTTTAATGGAGTCTTTGTCTAGTTTTGGTATCAGGGTAATATTGGCCTCATGGAATGAATTTGGATGTTTTCCTTCTTTTTTTGTGGAATATTTTGAGTAGAATTGGTATGAACTCTTCCTTCAATGTTTGGTCAAATTTGCCTGTCCAGCTATCTGGCCCTTATCACCCTTCAAATATCCCAAAAAGGGTGCTGTAGGAGGCTCCAACTCAGAACCACCAGATTTTTCAAAATAGCTCCAAAAAGGGGTGGGGGCTGTTCTCCCTAACCAAAAAACTGGGAGAAGAAAGACCTAATAACAGAATTTTTGTCAATACCAACATTACTCCAGACAAACACCAACAGAAAAGACATACTTTCTTCTCATGGTTGAGCAGGTATTTTATCTCCCCTACCCATTCATGACAAAAAATAAAAATAAACTCTCAATAAGCTAGGAGTAGAGAGCAACTACCTCAACTTGATAAACACTATCTTCAAAAGACTTAGAGGTAAGTCTTTTTAGAGGTAACATCTGTTACCCCTCTAAGAGGTAACATCTGTTTCCCCTCTAAGATAAAAAATAAGAAAACTCTGGAAGTTTAGCCTCTGCAATAAGGTAAGAAAAAGAAATAAGACGCATGTAGATTGGAAAGGAAGATGTAAAACCATCCCTATTGGCAGATGATATAAAAACTTAGAAAACCCCAAACAAACTACAAAAATAGTCCCAGAATTAATAAGTTATTTCAGTAAGGTCATAGGTTCCAATATCAACACCCAAAAAAATCACATTTTTATATACTAACTATAAACCTGTGGAAAACTAAATTAAAAATACATTACCACTTGCAGTAACCCCAAAGAAATGGTGCTAGAGCAATTGGACATCCACATGCAAAAATAAAAACAAGAGAGAGAGGGAGAGAGAGAAGGAGAACAAAAGAAAACCTCAATCTAAGTCTGACAACTTAAAACAAAACAAACAACAAAACTAACTCAAAATGGATCCGAGACAAACATAAAACACATATCTATTAACAATTTTTAGGAAAAAAATGGGAAATCTGCAGGATCTCGGGCTAGGCAATGACTTCTTAGACTTGACACCAAAAGCATGATCCATAAAAGAAAAAATTGTAAATTAGACCACATCAAAATTTTAAAAACTTTTGTTCTGTGAAAGTATATGAAAAGAGGATAAAAAGACAAGCTACAGCCTGGGGGAAAATATTTTCAATCCACATTTCTGACAAAAGACTTATATCTTGAATATGTAAAGACCTCTTAAAACTCAACAGGAAAAATATTAATAATAATGGTAAACCAATAAGAATATGGGCAAAGGACATAAACAGACATTTCACCTAAGCGGTATACAAATGCCATTTAAGCAAGTGAAAGACATTCAACATCATTAGTCATCAGGGAAATACAAATTAAAACAACAATAAAATGTTAGTACACACTTAATAGAATGGCTGAAAATGTAGTGATAAGATCAAATATTTTTGAGGATGCAGAGAAACTGGTCCACCTATACACTGCTAGTGGGAATATAAATTGGTACAGGCACTCTCAAAAAGTATTTGACAGTTTCTTATAAAACTAAACATGCAGCTACCATACAACCCAGCAATTGCACATTCGGGTGCATATCCCAAAGAAATGAAAACCTGTGTTCACACAAAAACCTGTACACAAACATGAATGTTCATGGCAGCTTTACTGGTAAAAGCCAAAAGCTGAAATCAGCCCATATGTCCTTTAACAGGTGAATAAACATATCATAATATCCACACCACTGCCTACTATTCAGCAATAAATAGGAATGCAATCTTGGAATGTGCAATAGTTTAGATGAATCTCAAGGGAATCATGTAGAGTTTAAAAAAAGATTCAAAATGTTGCATATCATATGATTCCATTTGTATAACAGTTTTGAAATGAGAACATTTTAGAAACTGAGGATGTAGGATGCCTGGCCAGCTCAGTTGGTAGAGCATGTGACTCTTGCTCTCCAGGTAGTGAGTTCAAGCCCCACATTCAGCACAGAGTTTATTTAAAAATGAAAGAAAGAAAAGAAACCTAAGACATTGCTTAGAGGTGGGAGGGTAAGTAAGTGCAGCTCTTAAAAGGCAACAGGAGGGATCTTCGGGGTGTAAGAAATGTCCAGTATCTTGACTGTGCTGGTAGATACATGAACCAAGACAATGTGATAAAATTGTATGAGAGGTAAGCACACACACACACACACACACACACACACACACACACACGTATAAGTAATATTGGAGAAATCTGAAAAAGATTGGTGGATTGTATTAGTCAATATCCTGATTGTGATGTTAAACTGTAATTTTGCAAAATGTTATTGCAGGAAAATGAGCAGTGTACACGAATCTTCATTATTCTTATAACTCCATGTGAATCTACAGTTATTTCAATAAAAATATCAATTAAAAAGAAAAAGATAGTTTGGGAGGTTTGAGTGATGGTGTTTCATAAAAAGTACTTTATTCCCTGATTTTTCAAAAAATGGATATTTAATTTCTAGTTGTAGTGAAATGAGAATAGTAATGCTAAAGGCTCATGAAAATGCAAAGACACGGGGTCACTCATGCATTGCTAATGGGAATGTAAAATGGTATAATCACTCTGGAAAACAGTTTGTCAGATTCTTATAAAACTAAATGTGCGATTACCATAACCCAGCCATTGTGTTCTTAGGCACTTAGGAAATCTTATATTCATACAAACACCTGTACATGAATGTTCAGAGAAGCTTTATTTGTAACAGCTAAAAACTAGAAATGGGACACCAGGAAGATGGCAGGAAAGGAGACCTCTGATTCTCCCCCCTCTTCCCACAGACACCCTGAATAAACAGCTACACAGAGATCAATTCCCTCTGAAGGATATCCAGAAACTAGCTGAGACACTCCTACAAAACCAGGCAACTGAGAAAATAAACACATCAAAATAGGTGGGAAAAGCTAGGCACTCTCACCATAAACCCCACCCCACATAGCACCTTACAATCAGGTGAGAACCCCTAACCCCCAGCTTTTCCCAGGAGAGCAAAGAAAGGCCTTACACCCACATCTAGGGCCTCAATTTACAGGGCTGACAACCAAAGGATGGCTCCTAACCTGCCTGTTTCTAGGAGCTGAGAGGCCCATCATAGACTAAAATCAGAGACCAGCATTGAAGCAGTATGCAAAAACTTTCCTCAGCTCTTCCCCCCGGGTCAACATAGAGCAAGCAGGCAAAAATGGCCAGCTCTCAGTTTCTCCATAGAAGGGATTAGACTATACATCTAAAGTCTCAACTTGACCAGCTGCTCCTTTGAGGGTCTGGCTTCTAGCTAGCCTGCATCTGGGACCTGACAGACAGGAAGTCACTACTCTCCTAGGAGTCTGAATAAGCCAGTGGCCACTTTCTGTAGCTCCTTCTCCCCTGGCTTGCTCCAGAGACAGAACCAAGTCTCCAACTAACCTGCCTGTCTCTGAGATCCAATGGCCCCCAGCTTTCATTAGGCCTTTGAGGATGACAGACAGTAAAGCAAGAGTTTTAAAGAGTGTGGTCTGAATGAGAGTGTAGCCTTTTGCCACAGGGCCTCTACCCAACTCAGGGAACAGTGAGTAGGGGATTCACTCTCTTAGCTGCTCACTGAGGAGAGAAGGAATTGGACCACACACCTAGCATTCCCCACATTTCTAGCTTCTGCTAGAAAGACTAGTTTCTATCCTACCTGTCACAGGGACTAACAGGGTTTTGCATACTTTAGTCTCCTGGGGCATACTAGAAACAAAGATAGTGGTTTGGATGAGCACAAAGGTTCAAGAAGTACCCAGAATCTGGCTGGGCTGATAGGTGCGGTTCATCTCCTACGCTAGTCTGGTTCGTGAGGCCAGGCTGTGAAAATTGGCAGAGGTGGCTATTTCATCTAATGCACAGAAACCAGAAACCCCAGGAACTCATGATTTTAGATTAGGCTCAGAAATATCCTTCTTTTCTTTGGAGAAAGAAGGGACAAGACATAGCTGTCCTTGGAAGATCATAACCCCAGGACACTTTATAATCAAACCATTCCCAGGGGAAACAAAAAATCTAAATCAGCCAATATTTTTGGACAGTCTAAAATTCTTTAAATCAGATTATGCCTTGAATAGAAGTAATTCTCAAATCAAGCAGGAAGGAGTATATGTGCTCAAATCAGACGTATTGAAAATCAAATGCATAGCATGCACACGCCATGTAGGATATGACAGGAACTATTTCCCATGAGGGCCAGTTGTCCTTAGGTGGGAACCACTTCCTCCTTGAGCCTACAAACACAATAACTGACCCAATTTTAATCCATTTTTTAAAATTATCAATTGCACTCATTTTCCTTTTAAACTTTTCTAATTATGAGATTTGTTAGCTTTTGCTGCATTAAAGGATCAACCTTAATTTAGCTTAACCTGGCAGACAGTGGCAGCTCCCACACCCAAAGTCACATTAGGAGAAAACATCTCTTCCATGTAGGGAGAAAATTTGGTAGTGGGGTCACCTACCTTTCAGCAACCTATTGGGGTCAAGGCTTGGCAACATCAATTACAGGGAAAAAAAACTGAACAAATTTAAATGTTCTGTGATGCCAGGGTGGCTCAGTTAAGCATTTGCCTTCAGCTCAGGTCATGATCCCAGCGTGCTGGGATCAAAGTCCCACATCGGGATCCCTGCTTGGCAGAGAACCTGCTTCTCCCTCTCCTCCCTATTCATGCCCTCTCTCACTATTCTGGCAATCTCTCTCACATAAATAAATAAAATCTTTTTAAAACTTTTTAAAGTTTTGCATTTTATTTCTATTTTAAGAAAGAGTTAAAGACAATTTTGTTGATAATATTAGATACATCCTAACCACCTAGAGTTATACTGAGCTATTTACACCTCTAAAACCAATAGACCCAAAAGAGAACCAGCTTACTGTTGGTCATTTACACAAAAGATCCAATTAATGATATACCATTAATTTTCATTAGGCTATAATATTTTGACTTTATATAATTCCAGAACAATTTGCTTCTAAAATTTCAAACCCTGAATACATAAATTGGTGATGGTTTCTATCCTTTCTTAGTATCAGAAAACTCAACCATAAGCATGTGCCATGAATAGTATTTATTATTATCTGATGGACAACTTTTTTATTCTTAAAGACTTTGTATTATGTGATTTATTTATGCTGGGCTCTCCATAAATGTTGTCTGCACTGAATTCATGAAAGACCACTGAGTAGAAAATCAAGGAAGATATTCTTCACTATGATATAGAAAACTAAGAGGAATTTTCAAATAGTGAAAAGTATTGTATTGGAAAATAAGATTGTACCCAGCCCAAAGAAAATTAGCATAAGCTGGATCACCATATGTAGAATTCTATAGAAAATATTTCTGCAAATGTGGAAAAATGAACTAGAAGACCAAGAAAATCCACTTACCCTCCAAAGCTCTCTTTCTGTAACCTCAACCTCAGTAGAGCATCCCTCAGAGCCCGGTGGACCTGCTTGTTCCGCAGAGTGTAGATGACAGGGTTGAGCAGTGGGGTCACCACCGTGTTCACAAGGGCAGCCTCCCTGTTGGAGTCCAGCCTGTTTGTTTGCTTTGGTTTCACATATATAAACAAACAGCTGCTGTACATCAGAGAGAGGACTATGAGGTGAGAGGAGCAGGTGGAGAAAGCTCTCTGTTTCTCCTTGGCTGATGGGAGTCCCAGGATTGTGACTACTATGTTGCTGTATGCAATGGTGGTTATGATGAGGGATGTCAACAGGATAAAGGAAGTGAGAACAAAGGCCAACATTTCAGTGGAGCTGCTGTCAGAACAGGAGAGATGAATCAGGGGGCCAAGGTCACAGAGAAAGTGGGGGATGACATGGGGGCCACAGAAGGATAACTGGAAAACCTTCACTACCAGCCCAGTGATGAGAGGGAAGGCCAAAGCGAAGCAGGCAGTGACCAGGAGAAAGCAAGTCTTCAGGTTCATGATGGTCGGGTAATGCAGAGGCTTGCAAATGGCCACATACCGATCCAGAGACATCACTGCCATGAGGAAGAAAATTGTTGACCCAAAAAATAAAAAAGAGAAGGCTTGTACAAGACAAGCAGTAAAGGAAATTGTTTGCCTTCCCAAAAGGAAGATAGACAGCAGTTTAGGAATAACTGAGGTGATAAAACAGCATTCAGAGAAAGAGAATGTGCTGAGTAAAATATACATTGGTGTCTGGAGGCGATGGTCAACCCAAGTGATGATGATGATCACCACATTTCCTGTGATAGAGGCCAGGTATGCCAGCAGATGAATCAGGAAGAAGATCTTCCCTAGGTCCTGGATGGCAGGAAACCCTTCCAGAATGAATTCTTGGATTGTTGTCTTATTCTTCAACTCCATAGTGATCTCCATTTCTCTATCATCAACTCTGCTAGATCTGTCAAACAGAAAATGCTACCACCAACAAATAAAAATTTCATTGGTGGCCACTATATTCTGAATGAAGAATCACTTTATAGAATTTAAATGTTATATTATAAATTATTTTGAAATTTATCTATTATTAAGTTGTTAAAACCGAACGTTTATTGTTTATTTTTACAAATGATTTTTAATGTGCAACTTAACTTTTCCAGAAAATAATCTATTTGAATAATAGTCCAAAAGGTAAACACTATAAAATAAAAATTATTTGCAAATAACACATAAAAACAACAGATAACAGTGAAGGCTGTCATCCCACAGAGAATATTTTTATGGGGTCACAATGTTAATTTCTATACTTCAGGTAGCATATGCAATATGTAAAGGGCTCCAAAGCACTGACTTTAGCCCTGTGGAAAACGAAAGTGTGGGGAAGGGAGCCATTTTCCTATTAGCATGTTCCAAAACAGTTATTTTCCTGACCTTGGTTCATCCTGAGTTCTTTAAACAAAACTTTAAGACTGAGCAGGATATCTAGTTTATCACAGCATCTCATAACTAGTTCTTGGGTTTAAGAGAAACCATGTCTAAAAATGTGAGTGAGGGATGGTTGCATGACTTGGTTGTTCAAAATCAATGAGAAAACATTTAAATGTGCATCAGTTTCCCTCTCACTATACACACCTGGCAGAACAGAAGATTTTCCTTCTGCTATTAGTCATATTACCTTTCAACATTGTTTTCTGGGAATATTTTTGTTACACTGGAAAATTTCAGTGTGGTGGAATTATAAATATATTCCCATTGCAATCACTATAGGAGCATTCATTTTTTTTCTTTCTTTAAAAATTTATTTATTTGAGAGAGAGTGAGAGAGAAAGCATGGGGGCACAGAAAGAGAAGAAGAATCCCTGCTGAGCAGAGAACCCAATACGGGGATCAATCCCAAGACCCTGGGATCATGACCTACCTGAGCTGAAGGCAGATGCTTCACCAACTGAGCCACCTAGGCACCCGAGGAACATTTGTTTTTCAAGAAATGCCAGTGCCTAGCTGGAAGCCGAATGAATTGTCATGTAACCTTCGGGAAAGGATTTGGGCATATGTTGGAAATCAGTGCTCTAGTAAGTCACCATAATTAAATTGTATTTTACTTAATTCTTTGACTTAGTTAAAACTATTACATTAACTATGCATGATCCACAATATAAACTTAAACACTGCTAGTCTCTGCTTTAAATATTTGACTTATTAGATTGCAAGTTATTCCCATGGCCAAGGACTCACCAAGAAGCAGCTCACAGGAAACAGCTTCTTTGACAACGTGCTGCTTTTTTCTTCCAACAAACCAGGAATTTTCTTCGAAGCTAATGGAAGGGGGAGGTGAAATGTACTTTTTTCAGAACTTTTAAAGAAATCGAAGAATGGCTATGTCTTAAATTAATAGGAAATTATTAAGGCTAATTTTTTTCATGGAAGACAAAGATTTCTAAACTCTGGAAGATTAACATGGTTTACCCTTATGGCAACTGGAATGATAAATCTTAGATCAAGACAATAGAAACTGCTGTAAATATCCACAAGAATAGGCTGATGTAACCATTTAAAATTCCTGAACAAATTTATATCCATTCATGGGATACAATGACACGGTCCATCACAAACATCAAAGCTGGTGGGTTGTGCATCCTAAACAGAAGAGAGTCAGGAAGTAGAAACAACAAACGTTACTTTCCTTTGGACCCTGTTGCTAGTCACTTTCTTATCAACTAGTTGCTTCCCACATTTCAGAGTAGGTGAAGATCATTGAAGTCATAAATGAGAATATATTCAAGTGCCCTGATGATATATTTACCACAGAGTTTTTTACTATCCCTCATGAGGACCCACAGGGCTCAAAAGGATGAACCTCTGGAATGTGCAAGATTCATTAGAGGAGTACCCAAAAAAGGGAGCACAAACTTAAATCACAACGGAGTCCCAGAGGACATTTAATTGTTCATATTTGGAAATTAGAAATTTCAGCAGAAACATATCTTAATTACCATTTCAATGCATATGGTGGCATATTATCACCATTCTCTGGAGCCTATGCTGTCCTTTGTACAAATCCTCAAAGGTGTATCTGCCATGAGTGCTCTAGCATTGCAAAATTTACAAAGTCCTGAATTACATATGTCAAGAAATATAAGCTTAGGCGTCAGAAAGAATTTTTACAATTGTCCTTGCGTTTTTTTCCTTTATTACCTGGTATTTTCTTTAATGAGGTATAATTTATGTATAAAATTTATGTGTAAAATGCACAAATTTTAATTATAAGTTGATGGTTTTCTACATATGTAAACATCCATGTAACCACTACCCAAACCATAGAACATTCCCACCTCATCACAAGCGCCCTTGTGCCCTGTCCCAGTTAATAGCCCACAGCAAGAGAAAACAACTAAAGAACCACTTTAATTTCTGTCATTGAAATTTACTTTTGCCACCTCTTCAAATTCATTTATGTTTAACCCACTGAGCCACCCAGGCGACCCTGAAATTCATTTAAATGGAACGCAGCATATGTCTGGCTTTATTTTTCCTCAGATTCCTCAGGGTTATCCTTGCCGTCACATGAACCAATGATTAATTCTTCTATATTGCTTTGCAGTAGGTCATTATCTATGCATATCACCATTTTCCATCCTCTCACTGAGGGACATTATTGTCCTTTCTAATTTAGGGCTACTATGAATAAAGACATTATGAATATTCTTCTACAAGTCTTTTTGAAGACAGCATTCATTTCTCTTGACTATATGGCTTGGAGTAAAAGTACTGAATTAATTATAGAATAGGTCTTAGCACTATAAAAATCGCAAAACAAGTTCCCAAATTGGACTTAGGCTCTCAATAGCAATGCATGAGAACTTAAAATGCTCCATATTATCACATTGGTCTTGTAAGTCATTTTTAATTGAACACATTCTCTGTAAATTGGTTCAGCCACTATGGAAAATAATATGGAGGTTTCTCAAAAAATTAAAAATAGAACTACCATATGATCCAGAAATTCTACTTCTGAGCATATATCCAAAGGAAATGAAAACAAGATATTGAAAGTTATCTGCACTACCATGTTTATCACAGCATTAGTCACAATAACCAATATATGAAAACAGTCATAAGTGGATGTGTAGAGGCCATTAAGTGTGTGTGTGTGTGTGTGTAACATGTATATATGCATACATTATATATAATATGTATTTAATATGTATTCATTATATAGTATGTATACATATATACTGTGTATATGCAATAAATATATATAATACATGCATATTATATGTAATATAATATGTGTATGTGTGTATGTATATGTATATAATGTATTATTATTAAGCCATGAGAAAGAAAGAAATCCTGACATTTCTGGTAACACGGATGGATCTAGAGGACATTATGCAAAATTAAATAAGTCAGAGAAAGATAAATAATGTATGATATCTTCTTTTTCTTATCAGTCTTGCTAAGAGTTAAACAATTTTTTGAGTCATTTCAGAGAGCCAACTTTTTCTTTAATTTTTTATTGATTGTTTTCTATTCCATTGGTTTATATATATATTTGCATTCATGTTTGTATGAATTCACACTTATCTGCATACTTTAGTTGTAATTTCCTTTTATATTCCTACTGTTTAAAACTGAACATCTAAATGATTAATCTTATACACTTACGTCTAATATAAACATTAATGTTATGAAGGTTCCTCTAAGCATGGCTTTAGGCTGCATTTCATAATTTTAGTATGTTGTGTTAATATTTTTGTATCCAAAATATGTTCAGATTGTTTTAGTAAAATTTTCTGTAATCCAAGAGAGATATAGAAATACATTGTTTATATCCAAGTATTGAGGAATTTTCTAGATGAATCATTGTAAGTGATTTATTTAATTCAATTGTGATTAAAGAACACATTCTGTGTATTTTCAGCCCTTTAACATGTTTATTTTTTTTTAATTTTTTTATTAACATATAATGTATTTTTAGCCCCAAGGGTACAGGTCTATGAATTGCCAGGTTTATACACTTCATAGCACATACCTTGCCCAATGTCCATAACCCCACCACCCTCTCCCTCCCCCACTCCCCCTGGCAACCCTCATTTTGTTTAGTGAGATTGAGTCTCTTATGGTTTGTCTCCTTCCTGATCCCACCTTGATTCGTTCATTCTTTTCCTACCCCCCAACCCCCACACGTTGCCTCTCAACTTCCTCATATCAGAGAGATCATATGATAGTTGTCTTTCTCTGATTGACTTACTTCACAAAGCCTAATACCCTCTAGTTCCATCCATGTCATCACAAATGGCAAGATTTCATTTCTTTTGATGGCTGCATAGTATTCCATTGTGTATATATACCACTTCTTCTTTATCCATTCACCTGTTGATAGACTCTAAGTGCTATCCATAATTTGGCTATTGTGGACATTGCTGCTGTAAACATTTGGGTGCACATGCCCCTTCAGATCACTACATTTGTATCTTTAGGGTAAATACCCAGTAGTGCAATTGCTGGGTGGAAGGGTAGCTCTATTCTCAACTTTTTGAGGAATCTCCATGCTGTTTTCCAGAGTGGTTGCACCAGCTTGCATTCCCACCAACAGTGTAGGAGGTTCCCCTCTCTCCACATCTTCACCAGCATCTGTCATTTCCTGACTTGTTATTTTAGCCATTCTGACTGGTGTGAGGTGGTATCTCACTGTGATTTTGATTTGTATTTCCCTGATGCTGGGTGATATGGAGCACTTTTTCATATGTCTGTTGTCCATCTGGATGTCTTCTTTGCAGAAATGTCTATTCATGTCCTCTGCCCGTTTCTTGATTGCATTATTTATTCTTCAGAGTTGAGTTTGATAAGTTCTTTATAGATTTTGGATACTAGCCCTTTATCTGATATGTCATTTGCAAATATCTTCTCCCATTCTGTCGGTTGTTTTTCGGTTTTGTTGACTGTTTCCTTTGCTGTGCAAAAGTTTTTGATTTTTTTTTATTTAAACATATAACGTAACCCCATCACCCTCTCCCAACCCCCCTCCCCCTTACCCCCCTCAGTTTGTTTTATGCAATTAAGAGTCTCTTTTGGTTTGTCTCCCTCCCAATCCCATCTTGTTTCATTTTTTCTTTTCCATATGATCTCCCTGATATGAGGAAGTGGAGATGCAATGGGGGTGGGGGCTAAGGGGGTAGGAAAAGCTTTTGATTTTTTAAATGAAGTCCCAATAGTTCATTTTTGCCCTTGCTTCCCTTGCTGTTGGTAATGTTCCTAGAAAGTAGTTACTGTGGCTGAGGTCAAGAGGTTGCTGCCTGTGTTCTCCTCAAGCATTTTGATGGATTCCTTTCTCACATGGAGTTCCTTCATCCATTTTGAGTCTATTTTCATGTATGGTGTAAGGAAATGGTCCAGTTTCATTTTTCTGCATGTGGCTGTCCAATTTTCCCAACACCATTTGTTGAAGAGGCTGTCTTTTTTCCATTGGACATTCTTTCCTGCTTTGTAAAAGATTAGTTGACCATAGAGTTGAGGGTCTACTTCTGAGCTCTCTATTCTGTTCCACTGATCTATGTGTCTGTTTTTGTGCCAGTACCATACTGTCTTGATGATGATAGCTTTGTAATAGAGCCTGACGTCTGGAATTGTGAGGCCACCATCTTTGGCTTTCTTTTTCAACATTCCTCTAGCTACTCGAGGTCTTTTTTCATTCCATATAAATTTTAGGATTATTAGTTCCATTTCTTTGAAAAAAATGGATAGGATTTTGATAGGGATTGCATTAAATGTGTAGATTGTTTTAGACAGCATAGATAATTTCACAATATTTGTTCTTCCAATCCATGAGCATGGAACATTTTTCCATTTCTTTGTGTCTTCCTCAATTTCTTTCATGAGTTCTTTATAGTTTTGTGAGTATAGATTCTTTGCCTCTTTGGTTAGGTTTATTCCTAGGTATCTTATGGCATTGGGTGCAATTGTAAATGGAATTGACTCCTTAATTTTCCTTTCTTCTGTCCTGTTGTTGGTGTAAAGAAATGCAACTGATTTCTGTGCTTTGATTTCATATCCTGACACCGCTGAATTCCTGTACAAATTCTAGCAGATTTGGAGTGGAGTCTTTTGGATTTTCCACATAAAGGACCATATCATCTGCAAAGAGTGATAGTTTGACTTCTTATTTGACCATTTGGATGTCTTTAATTTCTTTTTATTGTCTGATAGCTGAGGCTAGGACTTCTAGTACTATGTTGAATAGCAGTGTTGATAATGGACATCCCTGCCATGTTCCTGACCTTAGTGGAAAAGCTCTCAGATTTCTTCATTGAGAATGATATTTGCAGTGGGTTTTTCATAGATGGCTTTGTTGATATTGAGTTATGTACCCTCTATCGCTAGACTTTGAAGAGATTTGATCAGGAAAGGAGGCTCTATTTTGTCAAATTTTTTTTAGCATATCGTTCTTGTTCTTTCTTTTATTAATGTATTTTATCACATTGATTGATTTGTGGATGTTGAACCAACCCTGCTGCCCTGGAATAAATCCCTCTTGGTCATGGTGAATAATCCTTTTAATGTACTGTTTGATCCTATTGGCTAGTATTTTGGTGAGAATTTTCGCATCTGTGTTCATCAAGGATATTGGTCTGTAATTCTCTTTTTTGATAAGATCCTTGTCTGGTTTGGGGATCAATGTAATGCTGGCCTTATAAAATGAGTTTGGAAGTTTTCCTTCCATTTCTATTCTTTGAAATAGTTTCAGGAGAATGGGAATTAGTTCTTTAAATGTTTGGTAGAATTCCCCTGGGAAGCCATTTGGCCCTGGGCTCTTATTTGTTGGGAGATTTCTGATGACTGTTTCAATCTCCTTACTGATTATGGGACTATTCAGGTTTTCTTTTTCTTCCTAGTTCAGTTGTGGTAGTTTAAATGTCTCTAGAAATGCATCCATTTCTTCCAGATTGTCCAATCTCCTGGCATATAATTGCTCATAATATGTTCTTATAATTGATTGTATTTCTTTGGTGTTGGTTGTGATCTCTCCTCTTTCATTTATGATTTTACTTATTTGGGTCCTTTCTCTTCTTTTTGATAAGTCTAGCCAGGGTTATATCAATCTTATTAATTCTTTCAAAGAAACACCTCCTAGTTTTGTTGATTTGTTCTATTGTTTATTTGGTTTCTATTTCGTTGATTTCTGCTCTGATCTTTATCATTTCTCTTCTCCAACTGGGCTTAGGCTTCCTTTGTTGTACTTTCTCCAGCTCCTTTAGGTATAGCATTAGGTTGTGTATTTGAGAACTTTCTTGTTTCTTGAGAAATGCTTGTATCGCTACATATTTTCCTCTCAGGACTACCTTTTCTGTTTCCCACTGGTTTTGAACCATTGTGTTTTCATTATCATTTGTTTCCATTAATTTTTTCAGTTCTTCTTTAATTTTCTGGTTGACCCATTCATTCTTTAGAAGGATGCTCTTTAGTCTCCATGTATTTGGGTTCTTTCCAAATTTCCTGTTGTGATTGAGTTCTAGCTTCAGAGCATTGTGGTCTGAAAATATGCAGGGAATGATCCCAATCTTTTGAAACTGGTTGAGACCTGATTTACGACCCAGGATGTGATCTATTCTGGAGAATGTTCCATGTGCACTAGAGACGAATGTGTATTCTGTTGCTTTGGGATGGAATGTTCTGAATAGATCTGTGATGTCCATCTGATCCAGTGTGTCATTTAAGGCCTTTATTTCCTTCTTGATCTTTTGCTTGGATGATCTGTCCATTCCAGTGAGGGGAGTGTTAAAGTCCCCTATTATCATATTATTATTGTCAATGTGTTTATTTGATTTTGTTATTAATTTGTTTATATAGCTGGCTGCTCCCATGTTAGGGGCATAGATATTTAAAATTGTTAGGTCTGCTTGTTGGACAGCCCTTTAAGTATGATATAGCGTCCTTCCTCATCTCTTATTTTAGTCTTTGGCTTAAAATCTAATTGATCTGATATAGGGATAACCAGCTCAATTTTTAGTGATGTCCATTTACATGGTAAATTTTTTTCCACCCCCCTCACATTAAATCTGGAGGTGTCTTTGGGTCTAAAGTGTGAGTTTCTTGTAGACAGCATATTGATGTTTGTTTGTTGTTTTTTTTTTATCCATTCTGATATCCTGTGTCTTTTGATTGGGGCATTTAGCCCATTTCCATTCAGGGTAACTATTGAGAGGTATGAATTTAGTGCCATTGTATTGCCTGTAAGGTGGGTGTTACTGTATATTGTCTCTATTCCCTTCTGTTCTACTACTTTTAGGCTCTCTCTTTGCTTAAAGGACCACTTTCAATACTTCCTGTAGAGTTGGATTGGTGTTTACAAATTCTTTTAGTTTT
This sequence comes from Taxidea taxus jeffersonii, assembly GCA_003697995.1. NCBI lineage: Eukaryota > Metazoa > Chordata > Mammalia > Carnivora > Mustelidae > Taxidea > Taxidea taxus. The sequence continues at coordinate 30,197 of RCUC01001672.1, read as the reverse complement.
GTTTGTCCTGGAAGCTTTTTATCTTCCTTCTATTAAAACGAAAAGCTAGCTGGATATAGTATTCTTGGCTACATGTTTTTCTCTTTTAGTGCTCTGAATATGCCATGCCAGTTCTTTCTGGCCTGCCAGGCGTCTGTGGATAAGTCTGCTGCCAATCTAATTTTTTTACCATTGTATGTTACAGACTTCTTGTCCCGGGCTGCTTTCAGGATTTTCTCTTTTTCACTGAGACGTGTAAATTTTATTATTAGATGACGGGGTGTGGACTTATTCTTATTGATTTTGAGGTGGATTCTCTGCACCTCCTGGATTTTGATGCTTGTTCCCTTTATCATATTAGGGAAATTCTCCACAATAATTCGCTCCAATAAACCTTCTGCTCCCCTCTCTCTTTCTTCTTCTTCCAGAATCCCAATTATTCTAATGTTTCATCTTATGGTATCATTTATCTCTCAAATTCTCCCCTCGTGGTCCAGTAGTTGTTTGTCTCTCTTTTGCTCAGCCTCTTTATTCTCTGTCATTTCATCTTCTATATCATAATTCTCTCTTCTGCCTCATTTATCCTACCAGTAAGAGCCTCCATTTTTGATTGCACCTCATTAATAGCTTTCTTGATTTCAGCTTGGTTAGATTTTAGTTCTTTTATATCTCCAGAAAGGGCTTTTATTTCTCCAGACAGGGTTTCTCTAATATCTTCCATGCTTTTTTGAGCCCTGCTAGCAACTTGAGAATCTTCATTATGGACTCTAGATCTGACATAATACCAATGTCTGTATTGATTAGGTTCCTAACCTACAGTACTCCTCTTGTTCCCTTTTTATTGTGGTTAGTTTTTCAGTCTTGTCATTTTATGCAGATAAGAATATATGAAGGAGCAAATAAAATACTAAAAGGGTGGAAAAAAACCCAGGAAAATGTGCTTTAACCAAATCAAAAGAGACCCCAAATTGTGTGGGGAAGGAAGGAGTTAAAAGGAAGTTCAGGAAAAAACATTTTTAAAGAGAAAATATATATTTTAGATGGTGAATAGAACACAGTCACCCACTTAATTTTGGGAGTATTTTGGTCTCTTAAAATAAACCACCTCCTAAAATTTTAAAGAATGAAAAAAAGAAAATATATATATATATATATATATATATATATATATATATATATACACACACATACCTACACACAAAGTGAGGGTAAACATGGTGAAGGAATGGAATATGACTATAAAGATGAAAAAATAATGCTTTTAAATATCTAAAAAAGGAGTTGACAAGATAAGTGTTGGTTGGGAGAACAAGGAAAAAGAAAGTGGAGGGCATTTTCTCAGGCTGGACACTAGAACAAAGCCCTGTGTTAGATTTAGGGTATATTTTGATATATCGGAAGAAGTTGTACCCTAATTTTTTTAGAAGAAAAACCCTATGTGTATACAGAAAGTAAAGGTAGATAATAATAAAGGTTCAAAAAAGATTTTTTTAATAACAGTATTGTTAAGATAAACTAGTTAAAAACGTTAAAACAGAAAAGATTAAATGTTAAAAAAAATAGCACAAGAAAAAAATAAAATTAAAAAAAATAATTTTGCATGACTAAAAAATCATGGAGAGAAAGCCATGAATTCCATGCTTTGCTTTCTCCTTCTCTGGAATTCCACTGTTCTCCTTGGTAAGTGAACTTGGTCTTGGCTGGATTTCTTGCTGATCATCTCGGGGAGGGGCCTGTTGTAATGATTCCCAAGGGTCTTTGCCTGAGGAAGAATTATAACGGCCCTTACCGTGGGCAGGGCTAAGTAATCCACTCAAGTTCACTTTCAGGATCTTTTGTTCCCTGAATGCTTTCTGTGGAGCCCTGGAGGACATGAATAAAAATGGCGGATTCCCAATCTCTGGCTCGGAAGAGCTGAGAGCTCAGGGCCCCACTCTTCAGTGCACCCTTAGAGAAAAGTGCTCAATCACTCCCATCTCAATGGCCTCCGGCTGTGCTCTAAGTTCATCCAGCCTGTGACCAAGTGTCTCTGTCTCTGGCACACAGCCCTGCTTAGTCTGTCTCAAAACCAGCAGATCCCTGCGCTCTTCAAAGGGGGTCTCCCCAGATCTTGTGGGGTCTCTGGTCACAGAACAGTGGCCTGACTGTGCCACAGATCACAGTTTAAGGTAACCCCGAGTTGAGATCTCACTGCTAGGCTCCGTCTTGGCTTCCCTGCTCTAATATCTGCAAGCTCTGTGACACTCAGACACCCCCGATCCTTCTGTAACCCCGTGGGACCTGAGACCACACTGTCTCTGGCTTAGCCTCTGGAGCAATGTCCCTCAGTGGAGCAGACTTTGAAAAGTTCTGATTTTGTGCTCTGTTGCTCCACCACTTGTGGGGAGCCGGCCTGTTCCCCTACAGTCTATCTTCTTGTCACTTTGGATTCACTTCTCCACAGGTCCTACCTTTCAGAAAGTGTTCAATTTTCTGTTTCTAGAATTGCTATTCTTCTCTTTGATCTCCTATAGGAATTGTAGGTGTTTGGAATGTTTTGATCAACTATCTAGCTGATTTCCTGCTACCTCATGTCATCTCAGCCTGCTACTTCTCTGCCATCTTGACTCCTCCACTCCTTTAACATGTTTTGAGACTTATTTTACAACCCAGCATAAAATATATCTTGAAATTTCTTTTTGTAGTTTCAACTTTTTATTTAAAGTCCAGTTAGTTAACATATAATGTAATTTTAGTTTTAGGAGAATGGTGATTCCTCACTTATATATAACACCCAGTGCTTATCACAAGTACCCTCCTTAATATGCATCACCGATTTATCCCATCCTCCATCCACCTCCCCTCCAGCAATCCTCATTTTGTTCTCTATAGTGAAGTCTCTCTTATGTTTTGCCTCTTTTTAGCCTTTCCCTCCTGTTCATCTGCTGTTTCTTAAATTCCACATATGAGTGAAACCATATGGTATTTGTCTTTCTCTGATTGACTTATTTTGCTTAGCATCACATACTCTAGCTCCATCCATGTCATTGTAAATGACATTCCAAGTCCAAAATGTCATGAAATTGCAAATTCAAAAAAAAGAATATAATTCTTATGGCTGAGTAATATTCCATTCTGTGTGTGTGTGTGTGTGTGTGTTTGTGTACACCACATATTCTTTATGTATTTGTCAGTTGATGGACATTTGGATCTCTCCATAATTTGACTATTGCTGATAATGCTGCCATAATCATCGTGGTGAATGTATCCCTTCAGATCAGTGTTTTTATATCCTTTGGGTAAATACCTAGTAGTGCAACTTTCATGTGCAAATGAAAATAATGTGTATTCTTCATGTACTAAATGTAATAATGTACAATTATATGTACAATTAGTGTACAATAATCCACAATTATGGATTAAGTCCACTTAGTTGATAGTCATGCAAATCCTCTACACTTACTGTTACTTTTTTTATCTTTTTGCTGTATAAATTATTTAAATCATGGTGTTTAAACCTCTACGATTGTGGATTTTTTTTTACTTCCCCTTTTACTTCTTCCAAGTTTTCTTTTATGAACTTTAAGCTCTATCATTATGTGCATATACATACAGAATTATGTCTCCCATATTATTTCAGTCCTTTATCATTATAAATTTACCTCTTTATCTCTAAAATATAGTTCACTTGTGAAGTCTGTTTCTTAAACGTGTATTACTATGGTCACACAAGCTTTCTTTAACTTGATGTTTGCTTGGAATTTCTTACTCTATGTATTTAGATCTAAATTCATAGATTTAATCTATGTGTTTAGATTTCTTACCACCAGCATGTAGTAAGGCCTTCCTGTTTACCTAATATGGTAATCTCTATCTGTCTCTGTCACTATGTGTATGTGTGTGTGTGTGTGTGTTTCTCTCTCTTTTAATTAGAGTACTTAATCCATTGATATGAATGTCATTATTATAAGGTTAGATTTAACTCTACCATCTTGATATTTCCTTTTATTTGTCCCCTATCTTATGTATTTCTTATTCTCCTTTCCTGTCTTCTTTGGAATTAACCAAGCATTTTTAGTATTCCATTACATTCAGCTCTATAGATTTCTTGAGTTATCCCTGATATACAATGGCTATATCTAAAGCATATAATTTGATATGTTTTAACATTTAAATACTTGTGAAATCACCACTGTAATGAACATAAGAAAACATAAGAAAAATACCAGTTTCTTACTGCCCAATTGTGTTGATTCCATTTTATCTCTTTTTGTTGGCTTCTTAACTATAACTTTTGATTTTTATTTTAGTGGTCACTTTAGTATTATAGCATACATCTTTAACTTGTCACTGTCTACCTCCAAGTGATAGTTTGCCACTTCACATATAAGAAACTTAAAATAACATACTTCTACTTCTACCCCCTCAGCTTTTATGATATTGTTGTCATATATTTTCCTTATACATATGCACCACAATACATTGTTACTATTTTTGTTGAAAGAGTCGACCTTTCAACAACATTTAGATAATTACAACAAAGCATCTTATATGCCCATGTAGTTACTATTTCTGGTGCTTTTCCTTCCTTTCCATAGATCCATATTTCCATCTGGTATAATTTTCTTTTCCTTGGGAGGACTAATTTTGCCAGTGATTATTCTGTAGGTTTTCTTGTGATTTTTTTCTCTTTTGTATGCCTCCATTTTTGAAAGACATTTTCACAGGTATAGAATTCCAGGTTGGCAGATTTTTATTCATGGTCCTTTCAAAGTCCTTGTTTCATTGTATTCTCATTTTTTTTTTCAACTAACATCTTCTTATTTCTTATTTAAATTCAATTAGTTAACATAGTATATCATTAATTTCAGATGTAGATTTCAGTTATTCCTCGGTTGCATATATCACTTAGTGCTCATTACATCATGTGCCCTCCTTAATGCCCATCACCTATTTATCCCACCCTCCAACTGCCTCCCCTCCAGCAACCCTCAGTTTGTTCCCTACAGTTAAGAGTCTCTTTTATAGTTTGTCTCCCTCTCTGATTTCATCTTATTTTCCCCTATGATCCTCTGTTTTGTTTCTTAAATTCCACACGAGTGAAACCATATGATCATTGTCTTTCTCTGGTTAACTTATTTCACTTAACATAATACTCTCCTATCCATCCATGTCCTTGTAAATGATAAGATTTCATCTTTTTTGATGGCTAATATTCCACTGTGTGTGTGTGTGTGTGTATGTGTATGTATGTGTATATATATATATATGTCAATGGACATCTTTCCAAAGAAGATTCTATGTTATCTTTATCTTTGTTCCTCAGCATGAAACATGTAATTTTTCCTTCTGGCCTCTTTTAAGATGTTCTGTTCATCACTGGTTTCGGGCAATTTATTATGTGCCTTGGTGTATATTTTTTCATTTTCTTAATGTTTGGGTTTTACTGAGATTTTTGGCTCTGTTTTCATAAAATTTAGAAAATTTTGGCCATCATTTCCTTGAATCTTTTTTCATCATCCCCCTCCACACATAAACTTTTCCTTCAGAAATTTAATTATATGCATGTTGGATGACCTAAAGTTGTCCCATACTTCACTCATGCTCTTTTTTATTTTAAGTGGATTACTTTGTGTTTAAGTTTCTATATCTTCAAGTTTGCTAATCTTTCATCTGCAATGTCTAATATTCTATTCAATCAATCTATTAAAATTATTCAGTAAAATTCTGACACAAATAAGTGCAATTTTCTTTTATAAAGCCACTTTATTCAGTTATGCTTGACATACAGAAAGCTGTGCATATTAGATGTACACAACTGAATGATATTAAAGACAAGTATACACTCATGAAACCATCCTCATAGTTGAAGCCATAAACATGTACATCACCTCCAGAAGTTTCTTCCAACCCCTTTATTGTTGTTTCTTTTGTGGTAAGAGCATTTGACATGAGTAAGGTCTACCCTCTTAGAAAATTTATAACTATACAGTCCTATAACAACAGACCTTACATTGCACCATTGATATGTAGAACTTATTTACCTTGCAGTACTGAAATTTGGTAAATGTTGACACCTTCCCCTTTTTGTCTCACCTCAGCCCCTAGTAGCCACAACTATACTCTCCAGTCCTATGAGTTTGAATATTTTGGATTCCTCATAAAAGTGAGATCATGTAGTATTTGTCTTTCTGTGTCTGACTTATTTCACATAGTACAATGTCTACCAGGTTCATCCATGTTGTCACATATTTCAGGATTTCTTTTTTTAAGGGTCAGTAATAGTCCATTATGTATATACCACATTTTCTTTATCCATTAATCTATCAATGGACACTTGTGTTGTTTCTGTATCTTGGCTATAGTGAATAATGCTTCAGTGAACAAGAAAACAGCTGTTCTCAGGAAAATAAAGACAAAGCCTTGTGTGAAACAGGCAGCAAAGGAAATTGATCGGTTCCCTGACAGAAGGATGGCCAGCAATTTTGGAATAACAGTGGTTATAAAACAGCATTCAAAAAAGGAGAAACTGCTAAGGAAGAAGTACATGGGTGTCTGGAGACGATGGTCAACCCAGGTGATGGTGATTATGAGTATGTTTCCCATGATGGAGGTCAGGTATGCCAACAGATGCACCAGGAAGAGAACCTTCCCAAGGTGCTGGACATTAGGAAACCCCTCCAGGGTGAATTCCTGAACTTCTGTCTGGTTTCTTGCATCCTCCATCGCTGACTTTCCATTTCTTCAATTCTATGAGCTATGTTGTAGAGTATCATGACTAAATAATGAAGAAGTTTTTATTATTAAACACATAAAACAGGGTAGGCAAATGGTGGAGTGGCAGGTACAGGCTTCCAGTTATGGAATGAATAAGTCACAGGGATGAAAGGTATAGCATAGGAAATACAATCAATGGTATCGTAATAGTGTTGTATGGTGAAGGACAGTCACTATACTTGTGGGGAACATAGCATAACATATAGAGTTGTTAAATCATTAGATTATATACCTGAAACTAATTAGATTGTATACCTGAAACTAATGTAACATTGTGTGTCAACTATACTTTAATCAAAAAACTTTTTTTCAGAATGGAAAAAATAAAAATAAAATAAAATAGTGTAATCATGGTGACTGGATTTTTCTAATATTTTAAGCATTATATTTTATGACTAATTGTTGTACTTAAATAAAAGTAAATTTTTTATCTATGAATATATTTATGTAAAACTGCTGTGCAAATGCATACACTTAAAAGCATTATAGATAAATCAAAATTGAATAACTATAAAATGCTCAAAAAAAATAAAATGCCCAAATAACCCATATGAAAGAGGGAAAAGCAAAGTATGGAAAGGAAGAACAAACAGAAAACAAAATGTAAAATGGTGGATGTAAACCCTAAGACATCAATATCTGAATTACACCAATTAAAAGAAGTATTGATAAAACAGATGAAAATCATAACCCAACTATATGATATCTATAAACACTCACTTTATATATAATATAAATATAATATAATTTTATATTTTAAAATATAAAATTTTAATATAATAGAGACTGTTTGAAAGTAAGTGGATGGGAAAATATTTTCAGGCAAATATTTATCAAATGAAGGCACAAGTGACTATATAAATATCAGACTAAGTAGATAAGCAATAAAAATTACTAGAAACAGAGAGGGATATTACACAATGATGAGAGCATCAATCCACCAAGAAGATACTACAATCCTAGATATGCGCACCAAACAAGAAACCTGCAAAATATTAAAGTAAAAAATATTAAAGTAAAAACTGATAGAACTGAAAGGTAAAAAAAGACAGTCAACATTTATATTTGGATATTTCACCATCCCTCTCTCAACAACTAATAAAACAAATAGCCAAGAAAATCATTAAGATGTAGAGGAGCTCAACACCATCAACTACCAGGTTCTAACCAACAATTATAGAACACTTCACCCAAGAACAAGGAATAAAATAAAAGCTCTGCAACTATGAAAGAAGTCAGGAGAAAGTCCTCTAGAGCATTCCAAGAGATTTGTCTCCAGCCCAGTTGTGCAATGAGGAACATGTTGACCTCTTTTTAAAAAGTTCCTGAAATTTGGAGGAGGAAGCCTGAAAAAATTCTTAACTCTTATAATAAATATCACCTAAGGTCATCAGAAATGTCAAGAAAATCAGAACTGTGGTCTCCTGGCTCCTGCAGCAGGGTAGGCTCTGGCCCTTGATCATCTGTCAAATGTCTGAGACAAAAATTGATAGAGTATGGCTTAGATCTATCAGAGCCTGAAGCAGTCCTGCTGGAAACCATAGGAGCAGCAGCAGCAACAACATTAAGCAAACATCCACTGAATGGAAGCCTACTTCAATGTTCAAGATGGGAAACAGAAACAGTATCACACAACTTTACAGAGAAGATTTAATGTAAGAACTGGTTAGACAAGATTGGGTGGACCATAATGGCATAAAGCAAACACTGAGGTGATACAGAGACAGCAAGTGCAGAAGAAACCTTCATCTCCTAGGACTGGAGGAACCAAGACAGAGGTTAAGGCTGTTATAAACTGAGAATCCTAGAGAAGGAACTTCACTGAGCTAGGTCAGAGACCTCTGTTGGGGGTGTGTTTCCTGGGTAGCCCTGGTCTTCCTGTGGTGTGAAGAGATTCTGTGGAGCTAGGACTCAGGCCCCTGAGGAATAGGCACTCCTCAGAGAGTGTTGCTTCCTCAGGATCTTGAAGGAGAGAGCTCCTGCTGAGCTGGGATTCAAACTTCTAAGTAGGCAAAACTTGTGACCACAGGACACTGTTTCTGTGGGGCTGATAACGGTACTCCTGCAAATGTGAAAACTGCAGCCAGTTGCTGCCCCTGGGCCCAATCACTACTGCAAAGTTAAGAAAGAATATTACAGCAGTACTGACAAAAACAGGAAGCAAGTGGAACAGAACAAGTCCCTTCTGCCTCTAGTAGCTCAATCTTTCTCTAGGGCTCCCTCTGGGCAGAGACTAACAGAAATCCTTCTGCAAAGGTGAAACATGGTTTGCAGAACCCCTGGCTCAGAGTTCCAGAGCTGGGGTTGGTGGTGAGAGATAATGGGTTAATGAGACAGCTGTTGCCCAAGCAACTCAAGACCACCCTATCTAGACTAGTTCAAGCAGCTACCCCAGCACAGAGGGAAGCAGAAGAATGTGGTTGTGTTTCCTGGCATGTAGAAGCACACAAAAGTTATGCTGTGTAGATTAATTAGCACCCCAAGGAATCTGAGTGGAGAATGGATTATAATTCGGTCTCTGAGTTTTTCCATTGTCCAATACAGGAAACATGGATGACAGTTTTGTTTTAGAAAACACACATTTATGGGGCAACCTAATCACCATAATTCATTTTAATCCAGAAAAATGAAGTATTCTGATGGGTCTCATTCTTCTCATAGCATATCATAACCTGTACAAGTCTACCATGGCCTGTACAAGAGTACAAGTGTTGAAGGTGGCATCATACTACCAATAGATTCACAATACTCAGCATCATACTACCAATAGATTCAGACTCAAATGTATGGGAAATCCCAGCCCACAGAAGTCTGAGGCTTGCTTACCCCCCAAAAAAAGACAAAGCAAGAACTAATCATGACTTGGTCCTCAAATCTGACATGAAGCCAATGTAAGGAAACATGGTCCTCAAAAGCTCAGAGCCCCTATTCATCTCATGTTTCTCTAAGAGATTGCCAGGTGTACTCTCCAGCTGAGCCGTCAACATACCATGACCAAAATATGGTGCCTAGCTGATGGATCTAAGGAAGTTACTGGGCTCACTCCAGTTGGTGGTGGAAAACAAAGTACTAGTCCTGCCTCTGGGCTCAATAGTTCCCAGACAAGGTGGTCCAAATACCTTTTGCTTGTCTTTGATGAGAATAACCCCTCCAAACTACAAAGAAAAAGGAGGATCTTAGGTTAAATTTAAAAAGATAAAATAAGAATCTGTTCCATGCAATGGGAAATTAAATGGGACAGGGCTTCTGTAATCTTATGCATCCCTTTCTCTGAAATAAATGCCTGCCCCTGCCAAACGGGTCTCTGAGAAATCACATCTGGGGAAATAGCTCAGGTCTCTCATCTCTGTTAAGTGATAGACATCGCCGCACCAATTCAGTATGCCTGAAAAGAAAAAAAAAAGTTGTTAGGACCTAAATCTGTGTCCTCTGCTGAGGCCAGTTGCTCCATTTCAAAACACTTTCAAAAAGATTGCTCTTCCAGGGACGCCTGGGTGGCTCAGTTGGTTAAGCAGCTGCCTTCGGCTCAGGTCATGATCCCGGCGTCCTGGGATCGAGTCCCATATCGTGCTCCTTGCTCGGCAGGGAGCCTGCTTCTCCCTCTGCTTCTGCCTGTGCTCGCTCGCTCTCTCTCCCTCTCTCTCTGACAAATAAATAAATAAATAATATTTAAAAAAAAAAAAAAGATTGCTCTTCCAAACCCACTGGTCAGACAGGAGCTGCAGCAGATTGGCTGCTTGTTAACAAAGTCCCTTGTCCCAACCATGGACAGCGGCAGAAGGTGGAGTCCATGACAGGCTCTAACATGCTTTGGTGGATAAGAGCATATGCTCTGGATTCATGGAGCTGTAGCTAAAATCCTATCTCTACCTCCCACTTGTTGTAGAACTTAGGTGTATCACCTAGCCTCTTACATTGTTCCTGGAAAACCAAAGATAAATTGTGGCAGTACTTAGTATCAGACCTGACACACAGAAGCTACCTTGGTTAGAGGCAATAGTGAGTGGTGGAAGTGGCACAGCAGTGACTACAAATCCCAAAAGTGAGAGAGACTAGCTGGTTGGAGCTCAGTGGTTCTCACCCAGAGATTATTTTGCTCTCTCCTCACGTCCAAGGAGATCTGGCAATGTCTAGAGACATTCTTGTCTAGAGTGGCTCTACTGACATCTAGTTGGTAGAGGCCCAGGATGCCACTAAATTTACTATGATGTACAGGACAGCACCTGCCATGATCAACAAGGTCAAAGTTGACAAACTCTGGTATAGTGGTACCCAAAGGTCAATCCTAAACTGAAGAAAAAGGAAAGCCAATTAAAACACAAGAAAGCCAATATCAAACACTCCATTGCCTGGAGCAAGAGAACAGGAATGTGGCCAAGACTTTAGTTCATAAAGCAGCCTCCATGGAGGAGGAGCTGGATATACCACAGGCCTGTGTCTTATCTCCATCATCCAGACCCCTTATCATATGGCTGTTGGTGCTGCTGGACTAATCTGGTGGAACACTTACAGAAGATCTGCTTGAGTCAGGGAGGCTAAAAGGGTAAGGGCTTGTGGTTGGAGAAACATCTGAAGAACAGGTGAGCCTCCCTTGACTGATAGACACTATCAAGGACAAAAAGCAGAGAAATGGGTAAATCGGAAGTTCTAACAGTTCCCTTCTGTGGCTCGTCAAGGAACGATAATGTGAAGTGATATCAGGCCATCATAGAAAATGCTGCCTGCTGGATGCCTGTGGAGTCATGAGTTTGTCTACAACAAGGACTAATTTTAAGAGATAATTCCCGAGAAGCAAGAGCTGCTTCTCTGTCTCAGCTAAGAAAAACAAATTTGGTCCCGTAAAAAGAAGTCTCAAGTCTGTTGAAGGAAAGGAATGTATCTAGAGATGTTCTAGAGAATGGAATGTTCTAAAGAAGACAAACTCCAGGGCCGCCTGGGTGGCTCAGTTGGTTAAGCGGCTGCCTTCAGCTCAGATCATGATCCCAGCGTCCTGGGATCGAGTCCCACATCGGGCTCCTTGCTTGGCAGGGAACCTGCTCCTCCCTCTGCCTCTGCCTACCTCTCTGTCTGCCTGTGCTCGCTCTCTCTCTCTCTCTCTCTCTAAATAATAAATAAATAAAATCTTTAAAAAAAAAAAAGAAGAAGACAAACTCCAAGGAAGAAAGTACTCTGGCAGGGAGGGATGCTGATCTGGACATAGCGGTCACAGAAAGAAGGACCAGTTACTCACAAAGGCTCAGAGGGACAGAACCTGACACAGGGCTCCACTGAACAAGGAATAAATGTGACCTGAAAACTAAAATGGACCGTTTGCATTTGAAGAGCAGGAAATAAAGATTGGGGCCTGAAATATGAAAGGCTTTAGGAAGCTGGGAGAGAATCCATTAAGGAAATGTGGTTGATCTGTCTATCAGGAACTCCATTTCGCCTTTCCTGAGCAGAGCTGGTCTCACTCATGAGCCTGAGGCTCCCTGAGATAAACAGGATCCACCCTACATCAGAAACCACCAGAATGGGTTCTCATTTACCCATCTCAATGCTGCTTCTCACTACATCATTCTTAGATAGCTGAATCCATTGCCATCCCTGCAGCCTCTTCCTGTGTGGTCTAAGCCTCTTAACCCCCACCTACCCTTTCCAGCTAGCCACCACAAACATCACCCTGAGGCAGGCAGGGGTGAGGGGCTGTGACATCCAGGCTTCCAGGGCTGTTCTTGCCCTAAGCAATAACCCACCACAATAATATCTTACACTTAGATAGTACTTGATAGCATTGTCTTCAATTCTCTTGTTCAGTCTTGACAGCACCTCTGGTTGTTTATTTTCCTCATTACACTTAGAAGTAAACTACAGCTGAAGTGAGTTGAGTGCTGTGAAAGAGTCTAAATACGAATCCAGATCTTCTCCCCAACCAGTGCAGGGCTCCTTTCACATTTCATTCATCTTTGTACATCCACACCAAACTGTGGAATACAACACACTTTTTGTCTTTTCTTTTTATATTCACCATCATGGATACTTCTATATTCATAAACTGAATTTTTTAAAATGATTTTATTTATTTATTTGATAGAGAGAGACAGCCAGAGAGGAAAAACAAGCAGGGGGAGTAGAGAGGGAGAAGCAGGCTTCCCACCGAGCAGGAAACCCCATGTGCAGCTTGATCCCAGGACCCTGGGACCATGACCTGAGACAAAGGCAGAGGCTTAACAACTGAGCCACCCAGGCGGGACTTACACTGAATTTTCTAAGGATATAGATGAAATGAGCAATGTTTTATCAAATGAGTAATGTGTTTTTAATCACTCAAACCTCATTTACATGTTTTTTTATTTTTTTAAATCATTAAAAAATGTAGAAAATATAAAAATTACAAGATTACAAGAAAGCAAGATGAATGGCAATAACAGCTCTTCAAGCCATTAGAGAATCTATTAGTAACCACACTGAGTTATTAGTGGTAGTTTCCAAAACTTTATTCACTGGAGAGTCTCTGAAACCACTGTGGATTTCAACATGTAGTCTCCAACAAAAGCTTCAGAAGACAGAAATTAATGTCTGGATAAGGCAAAAAGCTTCCTGAGGGCTGCCTTGACCTCCTTGTTTCTCAAAGTGTAGATGAGGGGGTTGAGCGTAGGGCTCAACATAGTATACAGTACACCAGCCAACTTGCTCTTCTCTGCACTATAGCTGGAGACTGGGCTTATGTAGGCATAGAAGACAGCAGTATAATACATGCACACCACAATGAGGTGAGAGGAGCAGGTGGAAAAGGCTTTCTTCTTCCCCTCTGCAGTCCGCATCTTGAGGATGCTAGAGATGATAAAGCCGTATGACACGATGGTCATCAGGAAGTTCAATATGCCATAAAATGCATCAGCCAGGACAATCATGATGCTGTTCACATAGGTGGAGCTACAGGAGAGAAGCAACAGAGGAGGGGCCTCACAGAAAAAATGGGTAATGACGTTGGGGCCACAGAAATTTAACTGTAGCATCAGCCCAGTGTGGATGGCCGAGTTGAAGGCACAAAGCACCCATACACCTGTAGCCAACTTGCCGCAGAGTGCCTTGCTCATTGTGGTGCTGTAATGAAGAGGATGGCAGATGGCTGCGTACCGGTCATAGGCCATGACTGAGAGGAGCAGCAGCTCAGAGGATGCAGACCATGTGAGGAAATAGAGCTGTGCCAAGCAGCCCCCGTAAGAGATGGAGCTGTCCTTTGACATCAGACCTTCCAGGGCTTTGGGTATGATAGAAGAGGTGCAGATAATATCCATAGTAGCCAAGTTGAACAAAAAAAAGTACATGGGGATATGAAGTCCAGGGTTGAAGATGATGGTCAAAATGATGAGGATATTACCTATGAGAGCCACAGAGTAGAGGGAGAGAAAACAGCTGAATAAGAGCATGTGGTATTCTGGGTGCTCTGAAAAGCCCTGCAGGATAAATTCTGTTACCAGTGTCTGGTTACTCATGGTTCTTGGGCTGAGAGGCATTTCCAGGACTATCAGGTGAATCTCTACCCACAGCTTCATGTGATTTCCGGGCTAGAGAGAGAAATGAGAGGTATTCTAAAGCAGGCTGCTATAATTTTCATTCATACCTGACATCATGCGATGCACAGTATTGTACAGATGTACTGGGATTTACTGAGGAAGAGAAACATGCCAATAGGACATTAGGCAAAGGGCATGAACACTTAGCTCATAAAAAGTAAGTATAAATGGCCAATTAAATTCATAAAGCGTCATTCAATCTCAAAGAAATGCAAGTTAAATCAACAATCCAATCTTTATGAACCATGATTTGGCAAAGTTTGAAAAGCCCGGTGTTGACGAACAATAGCATGGGTGCCAAGAGGCAGGGCTTTTAAAATTCATTCTCAATATGAGCCAGAATCTCCACTTCTAGGAATTTAGCCTAAGGAAATAATTAAGAGTATATTCAAGGTATCATCACAGCATTATTTATAATACTGAAAATGCAAATGCAGCTATACTTTTAAAGGTAAGTATATTATGATGTATTAATATAGAATAATGCTCTATACCTATCAAAATGATGCTTTAGAAGGGTTTTACTGATGCTTATAAAAACAAAATGAAGAAAATTCAAAAGTAAAGAAAAAAATTCAAAAGTAGTGTATACAAAGAGATCTCATTTTTAGTTTAAGAAAAAAAGCTAATGTTTATATACACACCTGTAGAAAAAATCAACAGGCAAATGATAGTACAGAATTTGAACAGTGGGGATAAATTATACTTGATTTCATTTCTTTGCCTTTGCTTCTCTGTATTTTCTGATTTTTCCATTTAATAACCTTTCTTAAAGACAGGTCTGACAGAATAAATGCCCCCAGCTGGTACCTTGGATCCATCTCTCCAGACAATGTCTTCCCTCTCATCTAACTCCTCAAAGCCAAAGCTCCAGCACACCCAGGCCCCCCCCCCACCGCCCCCCGAGTCTGGCCAGATTTTGTGGCTTTGTTCTTGCAGCTCCCTCAGCCAGAAATGCTCTCTTTCTTTTGAACCGGGTCTATCATCATCTCTCACTTTTTCTAACATCCCTTCCCTAGAGATAAAGACAAAGCTCTCTCCTTTGTGATCCCTCAGGATTTTGTACTGATTTCTATCCTAGAAAGCATTGCACATCATTTCACGGTATGGTCCATTAACACTGAGGCATTTGCCTCATTCATCTCTGAGCACCACTTCTTGGTCTCCAGATATGGATATGTTTGTTGAAATAATAGTAAAGAACAGTCCAGTAGCAATAAAAGCAATAACATCAACACAGTGCACATTCTATATTGTTTAAGATGAAATCAGCATGGTACCACATTAGCTTTTCCCTTCTTTTCAACTCTCTATTCATTAAAAGGGTTCATTTAAGGAAGATACTCATTTTCAATTAAGAATTCTGCTTTTGGGGGTGCCTGGGTGGCTCAATGGGTTAAAGCCTCTGCCTTTGGCTCAGGTCATGATCCCAGGGTCCTAATATCAAGCCCCACATAAGGCTCTCTGCTCGGCAAGGAGCCTGCTTCCCCACCTCTCTCTTGGCATAACTCTCTGCCTACTTGTGATCTCTGTCTGTCAAAGAAATAAATAAAAGCTTTAAAAAGAAGATTTCTGCTTTTTGTTAAACTTCAATAAATATATTTACCACTGAAGTGTTAAAAGGTTTATACAAAATGACTAAACATCTATGATCAAGTCATGTCACCACTTTGTAAGGTGAAGATGATTCTTTGAATAGAAGAGCATAGAATTTCTCCGACTCAGAGCAATAGGCTGTGTTAGTATAAATTCTGTTCAACGCTGATGCAAATGATGGAGCTCCATCTGCATCTTCCCACCACCAAGGTATCAGGTCAGCCCTATCACTTTGCCAGAGATGACAAATGTAATATGCTTTAACTTATTTCATATTTGTTTGGGACAAAAGTAGTGAATATTATTTTTGGACAACTCAGTTGGAGATCTGGAGATTTTATTTGCTTCCTTGAACCTTTACTGGCTCCTCAACATAGTCCAGCGGGTGACTCCTGTTTAACTCCAGAGACCACTGTGAGACTGAAAAGATGAAGCAGGCTGAAAAGGGACAGAGTTGGATTTACCCCAGGGATGTCCCCCTGTAAGATTTCTCCACTTCCCGCTGATTTCCTCCCTAGGATTCTAACTACCTGACACCCCCTCCCAGTCATCACTCACAGTCCACTCCACCACACAGATTATAAGCCAGAGACTCTTAAGGCTGTAGCCACACCTAAGAGGAGACAGACACCTCCATCACCAAACACTGAGCAGTAGTGTGTGGGTCGATCACACAGCATGACTGGAATACCAAGAGAACCTATCAGGAAGGAAACCTCATACCCAGTCTTTCTCTTAACTCCAGAGTGAGGACAGAAAAATAAATAACTGCAACCTAAATGGATGTTTTGAACAGGTGCTCAGCACAAGGAAGTGTCAACAAGCTGATTCACATTCAGGGAACAAATTACCACTCAGATAATTACCCTCTCACTATAATTTCCATGGCAGGTGGACAGTCTCCTCATCCAATTGGTCAACAGGAATATCAAAGAATCTGGAAGTCAAGATTCTTTCTGTGAGAATGAACATAAAATCTCTGTTGGACTTCAGCCAGCCACTTCCTCTTCTGAAAATAACAAAATCCTTTCTCTCCTGAGGTCCATAAGGCATTGGCTTTTACCCTCATCAAGCATTACAAAATTATTACCAAAGGTGTGAAGGAAAAGGAAAAGATTTCAGGTACCAATTGCCAAATTTAAACATATACTACATGCAGACTACATGACTCTCCACATGTGGGATGATAGGACACTTAAACAGTGAATTTTCCACCCTTGCCAGACCCTTCACACTCAAGTTTCAAAAAAAATAAAAATGCATCTTGGATGACTTGATTACTTTAAAGAATCAGCACAAAGTGTCCTCAAATCCCTGAAATTAAAATGTTCATTTGACTTAATTTTTCATAAAGATAGGTTGGATTTTATGTGAAATACGATTTATTTTTAATGAAATTTTACCTTAGCTCCAACTTATTGTTCATAATTTCGAAAGTGGAGAATTTTTGCTATTGTAAGGTATTCAGTTAATAATGGAGAAGTTGACTACTTCTATCATTTTTATCTCTAAAAAGTTTGAGAATTTCAGACACCATATAATCCAATGTCCATCTATTACATATGAAGATAAATATTCCTATTGCAAAAATAATCTAAGAACAGAAAAATAAAAATCAGAAAATGCCAAAATCTCAAATGTTTGGGTTTAAATCTGAAAGATGCTTTGATGACAACCTAGTCCAACCCATCTATTGTAAAGTCACAGAGGCATCCAAGTGACTTACCCTAGTCACACAGAGTATTAGTGACAAAGCTAGTATCTAGTCCCAGGACTTTGGGATTCCAGCCTAGAATTCTTTGCCATGTAATCTGTTAGTTGTCCCACTAAATCTCACCTTATGGAATGTCCAAAATAGTCAAGAAAAAGAAACATCAACCAAGAATTTATATGATTACTATTATGATTGAGGTATGAATGCAAACCCTAACTCTCTGCCCATCATTGCATCTTAGTTAGTCTATTCATTTAGGGATCAAACAGTAATAACACAGAGTGATAAATCTATAAATGTTAATGGTTTTAGGTCAGCTAAATGAAAAATATCAGGTCTTATAAAGAGTTATTGATAAAAATTAAGCATAGTTAGAATTATGAGCAGAATGTTTCTCATACATTTATATCACCCAAAAGAATGAGCCATCTTCACAATACTCCTAATTACCTTGAAAAAAATTCTTCACATTTGTGGAGCTAATGGATTTTATGTATAGCCATCCTTTCGCCATCAGTCATGACTGAGGTTGGAAACATGGTGACACTGAAGCAGTATGCAATCTAGGACAAGATCAGTCTAGATAAAAAGCTTTCTTCCCCTATTTAAGCTAGTCCTGCCAAGAACTTGTGACTCACCTTCAGCAAAGTTTGTCACTGATGATGGGAGACACTTGGGGACACCTGTTCTCAGCTCTTATTATAAATGGACCCTGAAGGAGCAATTAAGTACCATTTTGCTGGGTGTTTGGCTGTCACTGGTGTTCAGACTAAGGCCAGTTCAGATTTCTGATCCAAATGTATATAAAGGGTGTGAGCTTGGACAGAGAGCAGGACCAAAACTTTGTCCTCATTCACAGAACCTGGGGTAGTGCAAACCCAGTTTCAGGTCCCCAGAATAATGACCTCACAGATATGCACTGGGCTGGGAGGGCAGGATATCAGGAAGGCAGCTGGCATTTCTAGACTGCCTTTCATGGAAGTCTAGAGCCTGAACAAATGTCCCCATGTTCACCAGCATAAATCTTCCCTGCCAACAGTGCTGGCCCCCTCACCATCTTTCACTAACACCTTAACTCCCTTACCAAGCTATCTTCCATTCCCCTGTCCTCACATTTTCTCTCCCTATCTAAATCCCATCCATATCTAACTGCCTGGAAGGAAATAATTACCCTCTGGTAAATTTCAGTCACATTCAGGGACTCCCCCACCAAGCTTTAGTGATAATAACATGAGCTTTGCGGTCTTTACAGACCCAGGGTCAAATCACAAGCCTGAAAGCTACTTGCTGTGTGACTTGGCGCAAGTCTCTTCACCTCTCCAGGACTTAATTATAATAATAAGACTTACCTCATTATTGCAGTATCTAAAACATGAAAAAGGCTTGGTAATATTTTACTTCCTCTTTCCCCAGGGTGGCACCTGTTTATACACATACATGTTCTTCTGTATGAGCAGAGAACAGACTAGAAATGTCTATGACCTTCATCCCTATGAATAGGTCCTGAATATGCTGACAATACATAGTTATTGATTAAGTGACTGATTAGATTGCTTGGAGACTTAGGTGGGTTTGTTATTAAAGGGCATTTCAATCATCTCTAATTTTACTAAGCAGTGTGAAGTACCAAGAACAAGCACTAAAGTAAATAGTTCACAAATGGCTTTGAGATCTGTTAAGTAGTTGTGTAAATTAATGTAAGTCCTTTTTTAAAAGATTTATTTATTTATTTATTTATTTATTTATTTGAGAGAAAGAGAGACCACACATGTATGTGTGCATGCACAAGTGGGGAGGAGGGGCAGAGGGAGAGGGAGAAGCAAACTCCCTGCTGAGCAGGGAGCCCAATGAGGGGGTCAATCCTAGGACCCTGAGATCTTGACCTCAGCCAAAGGCAAACATGCTCAACCAACTGAGCCACCCAGTTACCCTGAATTTATGTAAGTTTTCTAATTTCTCTGAGTTCAATTTTTTAATCTATAGAATGTGAATAATAATATCTACCTTCAGGATTTTTCATTTTCAGGACTCCAGTTATTATTATGGATTATTGATTTTGTTATTTTATTTATTATCTATTATTAACATAGAAACAATTACACAGAAAGACTGTGCCCTGACAGTACTACACCAAGTAAGGTTATATTTTTTTCTAGCAAAATAAAAGATACATAAACAAAAATTTCCTTCCTGGGATGTTAATGATATCTCACCATTCATGAAAGAATGTGTTATTAGTTAAGTTTAAAACTCAACTGTTATAATGAATTGCTATAATGAAGAAACCCAAATATATGGCAACTTAATATTTTCTCTTTTACTCAATAATCTGAAGTGTGTATGAGTGATGGGGTAGTTTCCAGATTGATGGGGTAAACTTGCCCTATCTCATTAAGGGATCCAATTCTTCCCAAGTCATTTATTCTTGATCTCCTCCGCCATTATTGTCTTCAACTTCATGAAAGATTCCACAACCTCCACATTTCAGCTTTTAGGAAGAAAAGTGACAGGAAGCCTTAAGAAAGCAATTTATTTCAAGCAAGTGAGGCATATTTGCACATATAACTTCTGCTCACAGTCTATGGATGAAAATTTAATTATATTGCCTATTTAGCTACAAGGGAAATGTAGTCAAGCTGAGAAGTCATATAGGGAAAAGGGAGAGTAAATCTTTGGGAAAAAAATAACAATTTCCATAGATATACAAGAAGAAATTACTAAAGATAGGAGAATTTACAAAAAAAAAGACTGGAAAGTCAGAGTGAAATGTATTCTACTCTTTTAAACAGAGATTCAAAAAAGGAAAGGAAAATGATCATATAGTTACACAGGAAAGAAAGGAAAGTTAAAGGGAAGGTAAAAGAAACAGAGAGGCAAATGATCTACACTGAAAATTCAAAGGAGAAAGTAAGAAAATGAATTTAAGAGTCTAACATTCTTATATAGTATCAAGAGTCCCGTAGTGGTGGGACTCAGAAAAATTATGTGTAACCCCTCAAAGCTGCCATTTGACAGACAGGGGTACCAGGCAGAGCTGAAGAGTGACAGACTGAAAGACAGTAGGGACTGTGCTGTGAGACAGAGCAGAAAGGGAAGGTCTTTCAGCAAGGAGATGTTTGGAAAATTGTGCAAACTTAGGTATCTACAGAATGCCATGGGGAGTCCTACCTAGGCAATACCATAACCCACTCTTTCCAAGGCCTATGCCCTAACCTCAGCTAGGACTAACTGTTAAATCAATCTAATTACTGGGGCACCTGGGTGGTTCAGTCATTAGGCATCTGCTTTCAGCTCAGGTCATGATCCCAGAGTGCTGGGATAGAGCCCTGCATCGGGGCTTTTCCCTCTCCCACTAGCCTGCTTTTCCCTCTCCCACTCCCCCTAATTGTGTTCCCTCTCTTGCTGTGTCTCTCTCTGTCAAATAAATAAAGTCTTTTTTTAAAAAATCTAATTTTTTTGGTTGATTCTGTATTTCCCTGCTATAGCCCTGAGTATATTACATCTCTTCAAGTCTTTCCTTTTCTGCCTTTCTCTCATACCTACCAGCCTTGCCTCATACCTTCCTGAAAGGGAAATACCATCCTTTAAGACTTCCTCCACCCCATTCCTTCTCATTTCAATCTTTCTACATCTTTATCCTCGGTCTTTATTGACTCCTGTCCTCTGTTAAAGTTCTTTGAGAAACCAGTAGAATAACCAGGAACAGCTCATTTTCCCTAAAAACTGTTGAACATTGTTATTTTCATTAAGATACCTATTGAATCTTTAACCCACTGAGCCACCTAGGTGCCCCAAGATACCTATAGAAGCTTAAAGTGATTCCCATGCTAGGCATAATTTGTATAGAAGACATGGAAAGAAGTAGGAAAATATACATATATTTTGAGGTGAAGAAAATGAATCAAAACTCAGAAATGACAAAAATGATAAAATTTGTAGACAAGATCATTAAAACAGGTATTATAACTATATTCTAAATCTTCAGAAAACTATAGAAGAACATAATAAATGGGAACATAGAAGATTTAAAAGATTCAAATACAATTTCTGAGATGTAAACTACAATGTCTCCAATTAATAATATACTTAGTGGGATTAACAGTACATTAGACATTGGGGAAAAATGGTGAATTTGAAAAATCAGCAATACAACCTACCAAGTCAAACACAGAAGAAAACAAAAACCACAAGAATACTGCATCAGTGAGCCATAAATCCACTTCACATAGTCTAATATATGTGTGATTAAACCCCATAAGGAGATAAGGAGTGGGGTAGAAAGTAAGAAATATCTAAAAGAATAAAGGCTATTTTTCCCAAATTTAATTAAAAAGATAAGCTCACAGATGTAATAAATTCAATACACACCAAGCACAATTAAAAAATGAGGAAAAAATCACACCAAGACACATGCTTAAAACCAATGACAGAAAATCTCTAAAAACAGAGTAAAAAAGGCAAATTAACTGCAGAGAGAAAAGGCAAAAAATACAGTAGAATCAATGCAAGAAAGAAGACTGTTAAGAAACATCCTTAAAGAACAGAAAAGAGAAGAGAGAATGTCAGTGTAGAATCTTATATCCAGGAAAAAATATCTTTCAAAAATAAAGGTGAAAAATATTTCAGAAATATAAAAGGAATTTATCACTGGCAAGCATATATAAGAAAAGTTAAATGAAATCTTCAGGGAAAAGGAAAATTACACCAGATGGAAATCTAGATTTACTCAAAGGAATGAAGAGCACTAGAAATGGTAATTCTAGAAAAGATGTAATATTTTATTAATCATTTAAAACTATTTAGAAGATAATAAACTACCTAAAGAAAAATCATAACAGTATTGTGGGGTTTATAATATACTCAGAAGTAAAGGATGACAGTGACACAAAGGCCATCTGGGAAGAAATGAAATAATGTGGGCACCTGGGTGGCTCAGTGGGTTAAGCCTCTGCCTTCGGCTCAGGTCATGATCTCAGGATCCTGGGATCGAGTCCCACATCGGGCTCTCTGCTCAGCAGGGAGCCTGCTTCCTCCCCTCTCTCTCTGCCTGCCTCTCTGCCTACTTGTGATCTCTCTCTCTGTCAAATAAATAAAATAAAATCTTTAAAAAGAAAAAAAAATGAAATAATGTTATCATAGATTCTTAATACTATATATTAAATTATATAATACCACTTAAAATACACTGTGATAAATTAAAGATGAATACTATAAGCCCTAAAGTGACCACTAAACTTAAACACAGAGTTATAGTTAACAAAGCAGAAATCAAATTGAATCATAAAATATACCCTCAGTCATGCCTAAGAAAGCAGAAAATAAGAATAACAGGAACAAGAAGTAGATGAGGTAAAGCAAAAGCCAATAGAATACAGTAAATGTAAATCTGAAGTTCAAGTGTAGGACACTCTTAAGAACAGTGGAGGTTGTGGGGAAAGACATTCCACCTTTAGAATCATGGATCAAATAAAGATACATCCTAGACTTAGCAGCTAGTTCACAGGGGAGAACCCAGGAGTAAAATACCTGGGAGAAACTGTCTGGGCTGTGAACATATGTCAGACACTGACCTTATACAATGGATTATTTTCAGCTATTAATGGATGCTCAATATATCAAGATATAATTTGTGACTTCAGTAACATAAGGTGGGGGCAGAGCTGTAAAGGAATAGAGCCTATATGCAATTGAAGTTAAATTGTTATCAGTTTAACACAGATAGTTAAAATTTTAAACTGTCTTACATAAGCTCCATGATCTCTCTCATCTCCACACAGAAAATATCTATAGAAAGTACATAGGAGATGAAAAGGGAATCAAAGCATGTCACTACAAAAAATAACCAGCAAAACACATCATAAGAGAATAACAGAGGAAATCAGAGTCAAAAACCTATAAGACATAAAGAAAATTATTAAAAGGCAAGATTAAGTCCTTCTCTGTCTGTAGTTACTTTATAAATAAATGATTTAACTCTCCAATCAAAATATATAGATTGGGAAATTGACTTAAAAATAAGATCCAACTTTGGGACGCCTGGGTGGCTCAGTTGGTTGAGCAGCTGCCTTCGGCTCAGGTCATGATCCCAGCGTCCTGGGATCAAGTTCCACATTGGGCTCCTTGCTCAGCGGGGAGCCTGCTTCTCCCTCTGCCTCTGCCTGCCACTCTGTCTGCCTGTGCTCACTCCCGCTCTCTCTCTGACAAATAAATAAATAAAATCTTTTAAAAAAAATAAAAATAAGATCCAACTTTATGCTGTCTACAAGAGACTCACTTTTTTTAAAGATTTTATTCATTTGATAGAGAGAGAGAGACAGACTCTGCTGAGCAGGGAGCCTGACAAAAGGCTTGATTCCAGGACCCTGAGATCATGACCTGAGCTAAAGGCAGATGCCTAACCAACTAAGCCAGGAGCCTCAAATTAATGTAAGTCTTATAATCTCTCTGAATTCAATTTTTTAATCTATAGAATGTGAATAATATCTGCTCTTCAGGATTTTTCAGGACTCCATTTTAGAAACCATGTTAGTTGTTATTATAGATTATTAATTGTATTTATTCATTTAATTTATTATTTATTATTAATAGGGAAACAATTACACAGAAAGATTGTTCCCTGGCAGGACTACACCCAATAAGGTTATCTTTTTTCCAAAAAGAGCTCAACAACAACAACAACAAATGTTTCAAACAAGAGTCATATATCCAGTAAAGCTACAGTTCAAAAATGAAGATGATATACTTTAACAGATAAACAAAAACTGAGATAACTGATTCCTAGTGAACAAGGTGAATTCAAGACCCACTTAAAAAAAAAAAGGGAATTACATAATTATAAGACAGTAGAAATGAATTTTTTTCTTGTCTTCTCTTAACTGATTTTTAAAACAGTATATTTTAAAGATTTATTTATTTTTAGAAAAACACAGAGAGAGAGAACTTGTGGAGGGGGCTGAAGGGAGATAATCTTTCAAGCAGACTCCTTACACAGTGCAGAGCCCAACATGATCTAGATCACATGGCCCATGAGGTCCTGACTTGAGCTAAAGCCAAAAGTCCAATGCTTAAACAATTGAGCCACCCCAGCTCCTGATTTTTAAAACTGTATAAAATAACAAGCATTATATTTCACATATGATGTTATGCACATAACATGCATATAATGTGTTCTGTTGGACCTATAATATGTACAAATGTAATATATGAGTATTATATTTGCTAATAGCAGCAAGGAGCAAAGCTGCTATAGGCTAAGGAAATAACTACAGATGGCAAAGTAATAATTAAAACAACATATTATTAGGTTTGTAGCACAAAGATATGTAAGATGAATAAAAATGACCACAAAAGGGGAGAGATGTAATAGAGCTATACTCTATTATAGAGTAACATTTCTATATTTTACTAGAATCAAGCTACTATAAATATGAGATTAATACTAACAAGTTAAATGTATATAGTAAATCTAGAGCAACCATTAAATTTTTTTCAAAAACATAATGAAAAATATCATCAATGAAATTAAAATGCTATATTGGGGGAGGAGGCAAGATGGCAGAGGAGTAGCAGACTGAGATGACGTCAGGTAGTAGGAGATCAGCTAAATAGTTATCAAACCATTCCGAATACCTACAACTCCAACAGGAGATCAAAGAGAAGAAGAGCAGAAATTCTAGAAACAGAAAATCAACCACTTTCTGAAAGGTAGGACCTGCAGAGAAGTGAATCCGAAGCCACGGGAAGATAGACCACATGGGGAGGGGCCAGCTCCTGGCAAGCAGTGGAGCAACAGAGCACAAAATCAGAACTTTTAAAAGTCTGCTCCACTGAGGGACATCACTCCAGAGGCTAAATGGAGGTGGAGCCCTCACAGAGACAGCATGGTCTCAGGTCCCGCGGGGTCACAGAAGGACTGGGGGTGTCTGAGTGTGGCACAGCTTGCAGTTATCAGAGTGGGGAATCTGGCTACAGAGATGGAGCCAAGAGATGAGCTGTCAATGTGGGAATACATTAAACTGTAGTCCATGGCAAAGTCAGACCACTGCTCTCTGAGCAGGGACCCCACAAGTGACAGATCCGGGGAGACCCCCCTGGAAGAGTATCAAGGATCTGTTGTGTTTGGAGACTCCAGGCGGGGCTGTATGCCAGAGATGGAGATGCTCAGTTGCAGGGCCCAGTAAGCTCAGAGCACAGCCAGAGACCAAGGAGATGGAAGTGAGTGAGTACTTTTCTCTGAGGGCACACTGAAGAATGAGGCCCAGAGCTCTCAGCTCCTCTGGGCCAGACATTTGGGGCCTCCATTTTCATTCCTGTCCTCCAGAGCTTTACGGAAAGTGTTCAGGGAACAAAAGCTCCCGAGAGCAAAGCTGAGCAGATTACTTAGCCTGGCCCCTGGCAAGGGCAAAGCAATTCCGCCTCCAGCAAAAACACTTAAGAATCACTACAACAGGGCCTTCCCCCCAGAAGATAAGGAAGAACATCCAGCCAAGACCAAGCTCACTGATGAAGGAGGACAGTGGAATTCCAAGGAGGAGAAACCAATGCATGGAATTCATGGTTTTCTCCCATGATTCTTTTTTCTTTCAAAGTTAGTTAATTTTTTTTAATTTTATTTTTTTCTTATTCTAATTTTTTTAACTTTTACTCTTTCCTCTTTTAGCATTTTTAACTAGTTTATCTTAACAATACCTTTCTTTAAAAAATCTTTTTTGAAACTTCATTATTATAGTCATATTTAGCCTTCATTGTATCTAACTTTATTTGTTGTATACACATAGGGTTTTTTCTTCTAAAAACTTTTGGGATACAACTTCTTCTAATAGACCAAAATATACCCTAAATCTAAAACAGGGCTTCATCCTAGTCCCCAGCCTGAGCAAATTCTCTCCACTTTCATTTACTTTCTTTTCCCAAACAACTTATCTTATCAACTCCTTTTTTAGATTTTTTAAAAATTTTCATCTATATAACCATATTCCATCCCTTCATCATGTTTACCCTTATTTATAGCTTTTCTTTCTTTAAAATTTTGGGTGGTAGTTTCTTTTAGAGACCAAAATACTCCCACTATTAAGTGGGTGACTCTGTTCTATTCATCAGTCTAATATATATTTTTTCTTTTTTCTTTTTTTACTTCTTTTTACCCCCTTTCTTCTCCTCAAGATTTGAGGTCTCTTCTTATTTGGCTAATCACATTTTTCTGGGGTCTTTGCCACCCTTTTAGTATTTTATTCTCTCATTCATATATTCTTATCTGGATAAGATGACAAGGCACAAAAACTCACCACAAAAAAAAAAAAAAGAACAAGAGGCAGTACTTAAGGCTACAGACCTAATCAATACAGACACTGGTAATAAGTGAGATCTAGAGTTCAGAACGACAATTCTCAAGGTGCTAGGTGGACTCAAAAAAAAGCATGGAAAATATTAGAAAAACCCTGTCTGGAGAAATAGAAGCCCTTTCTGGAGAAATAAAAGAACTAATATCTAACCAAACTGAAATTTAAAAAGCTACTAATGAGGTGCAATAAAAAATGGAGGCTCTTACTGCCAGAATAAATGAGGCAGAAGAGAGAATTAGTGATATAGAAGATGAAATGGCAGAGAATAAAGAAGCTGAGCAAAAGAGAGAGAAACAACTACTGGAAAACAAGGGGAGAATTGGAGAGATAAGTGATGCTATAAGATGAAACAATTTTAGAATAATTGGGATTCCAGAAGAAGAAGAAAGAGAGAGGGGAGCAGAAAGTATATTGGAGAGAATTATTGTAGAGAATTTCCCTCATATGGCAAAGGTAACAAGCATCAAAATTTAGGAGGTGCAGAAAATTCACCTCTAAATCAATAAGAATAGGTCCACACCCCATCATCTAATAGTAAAACATACAAGCCTTAGTGACAAAGAGAAAATCCTGAAAGCAGCCTGGGACAAGAAGTCTATAACAAACAATGGTAAAAATATTAGACTGGCAGCAGACTTATCCACAGAGACCTGGCAGGCGAGGAAGAACTGTCATGATATATTCAGAGAACTAAATGAGAAAAACATGCAGCCAAGAATACTGTATCCAGCTAGGTTATCATTGAAAATAGAAGGAGAGTTAAAAAGCTTCCAGGACAAACAAAAACTAAAAGAGTTTGTAAACACCAAACCAGTTCTACAGGAAATATTGAAAGGGGTCCTCTAAGCAAAGAGAGAGCCTAAAAGTAGTAGACCAGAAAGGAACAGAGAAAATATACAGTAACAGTCACCTTACAGGCAATACAATGGCACTAAATTCATATCACTCAATAGCTACTCTGAGTGGAAATGGGCTAAATGCCCCAATCAAAAGGCACAGGATATCAGAATGGATTTTTTAAAAACCATCAATATGCTGTCTACAAGAAACTCATTTTAGATCCAAAGACACCTCCAGATTTAACATGAGACCATTTAACATGGAAAACCATTTACCATGCTAATGAACATCACAAGAAAGCTGAGTAGGCAATCCCTATATCAGATCAATTAGATTTTAAACCAAAGATTATAAGAGATGAGGAAGGACACTATATCATACTCAAAGGGTATGTCCAACAAGAAGATCTAATAATTTTAAATATCTATGCCCCAACATGGGAGCAGCCAACTACATAAACCAATTAATAACAAAATCAAAAAAACACATTGACAATAATACAATAATAGTAGGGGACGTCAACACTCCCCTCACTGAAATGGACAGATCATTCAAGCAAAAGATCAACAAGGAAATAAAGGCCTTAAATGACACACTGGAGCAGATGGACATCACAGATAAATTCAGAACATTCCACTCCAAAGCAACAGAATACACATTCTTCTCTAGTGCACATGGAACATTCTCCAGAATAGATCACATCCTGGGTCATAAATCAGGTCTCAACCAGTTTCAAAAGATTGGGATCATTCCCTGAATATTTTCAGACCACAATGCTCTGAAGCTAGAACTCAATCACAAGAGGAAATTTGGAAAGAACCCAAATACATG
The DNA here is from genome assembly GCA_003697995.1 of Taxidea taxus jeffersonii. NCBI lineage: Eukaryota > Metazoa > Chordata > Mammalia > Carnivora > Mustelidae > Taxidea > Taxidea taxus. The sequence goes on along the minus strand of RCUC01001672.1, from coordinate 1,581 downwards.
GAGACTAAAGAGCATCCTTTTAAAGAATGAATGGGTCAACCAGGAAATTAAAGAAGAACTGAAAAAATTAATGGAAACAAATAATAATGAAAACACATGGTTCAAAATCTGTGGGACACAGCAAAGGCAGTCCTGAGAGGAAAATATATAGTGATACAAGTCTTTCTCAAGAAACAAGAAAGGTCTCAAATACACAACCTAACCCTATAACTAAAGGAGATGATTCCATCCATTTTTTTTTCAAATAAATGGAACAAATAATCCTAAAATTTATATGGAACCAGAAAAGAACTCAAATAGCCAGAAGAATGTTGAAAAAGAAAGCCAAAGTTGGTGGCATCACAATTCCAGACTTCAAACTCTATTATAAAGCTGTTATCATCAAGACAGTACGGTACTGGCACTAAAACAGATGAATAGATCAGTGGAACAGAATATAGAGCCCAGAAATAGACCCTCAACTCTATGGTCAACTAATCTTTTACAAAGAAGGAAAGAATGTCTAATGGAAAAAAGACAGTCTCTTCAACAAATGTTGTTGGGAAAATTAGATGGCCACATGCAGAAAAATGAAACTGGGCCATTTCCTTACACCACACACAAAAATAGACTCAAAACGGATGAAGGACCTCAATGTGAGAAAGGAATCCATCAAAATGCTTGAGGAGAACACAGGCAGGAGCCTCTTGACCTCAGCCACAGTAACGTCTTTCTAGGAACATCACCAATGGCAAGGGAAGCAAGGGGAAAAAATGAACTATTGGGACTTCATCAAAATCAAAAGCTTTTGCACAGCAAAGGAAATAGTCAACAAAACCAAAAGACAACTGACAGAATGGGAGAAGATATTTGCAAATGACATATCAGATAAAGGGCTTGTATCCAAAATCTATAAAGAACTTATCACACTCAACACCCCAAAGAACAAAGAATCCAATCAAGAAATGGGCAGAGGACATGAACAGACATTTCTGCAAAGAAGACATCCAGATGTCCAACAGACACTGGAAAAATTGTGCCATATCACTCAGTATCTGGGAAATACAAATCAAAACTACAATGAGATACCACCTCATGCCAGTCAGAATGGCTAAAATTAACAAGTCAGGAAACAACAGATGCTAGTGAGGATGCGGAGAAAGGGAACACTCCTACACTGTTGGTGGGAATGCAAGATGGTGCAAGCACTCTGGAAAACAGCATGAAGATTCCTTAAAAAGTTGAAAATAGAGCTACTCTACGACCCAGCAATCACACTACTGAGTATTTACCCTAAAGATACAAATGTAGTGATCTGAAGGGGCATGTGCACCCAAATGTTTATAGCAGCAATGTCCACAATAGCCAAACTAGAGAGAGAACCTAGATGTCCATCAACAGATGAATGGATAAAGAAGATGGAATACTATGCAGCCATTAAAATAAATGAAATCCTGCCATTTGTGACGACATGGATGGAACTAGAGGGTATTGTGCGGGCCAAATTAAGTCAATGAGAGAAAGACAATTATCATATGATCTCCCTGATATGAGGAAGTTGAGAGGCAATGTGGAGGGGTTGCGAATAGAGAAGAAAAAAAA
>ML093402.1:22518-74462 GCA_003697995.1 Taxidea taxus jeffersonii | reverse complement strand
TTTTTTTTATCTCCAGTTAAAACCATGAATCATAGTTCTTATTTGAGAGCTGCATGTTTGTATATGGCATTGATGATTCTCTCTCTCTCTCTTTCTGTGTCCTGAGTCATTCTTGCAAAGACAAGCATCATGTTTCTCCTCCTTGGTTCTTCTTACACTCCTCTTGGCTTTGTTTCCTGCCCCCAACCCCAGTGTTATTGAAATATATCTGACATATAATATTGTGTAGGTTTAAGGCATACAAAGTAATGGTTTGATACATGTATTGCAAAACGAATACCTCAATAAATTCAGTGAATATTTACCACCTCACATAATTACACAATTTCTTTTTCTTGTGATGATAAATTGTTCAATTATTTATTTATTTATTTATGTCATTTCATTTATTTATTTGACAGAAAGAGAGAAAGCACAAGTAGGGGGAACAGCAGGCAGAGGGAGAAACAGGCCCCCTGCTGAGTAGGGAGACTGATGTAGGACTCCATCCCAGGACCGCAGGATCATGACTTGAGCTGAAGGCAGAAGCTTAACGACTGAGCCACACGAGCACCCTGAAAACTTTTTTTTTTTTTAAGACTTTATTTATTTATTCCACAGAGATCACAAGTAGGCAGGCAGAGAGAGAGGAGGAAGCAGGCTCCCCGCTGAGCAGAGAGCCCGATACGGGGCTGGATCCCAGGACCCTGAGATCATGACCTGAGCTGAAGGCAGAGGCTTAACCCACTGAGCCACCCAGGCACCCCTGAAAACTTTTTTTTTTTTGGATGATTGATTTATTTGTTTTAGAGAGAGAACACAAGCAGAGGGGAAGGGCAGAGAGAGAGAGAGAATCCTTGAGCAGACTCCTCGCTGAGTGTGGAGGCCAACATGGGTCTTGATCCCAGACCTTGAAATCATGACCTGACCCAAAATCTAGAGTCAACTGTGCAATCAACTAAGCCACTCAGGCCTCCCTTTGATAAGAACTTTTAAGATCTACTCTCTTAGCAATTTCCAAATATACAAAAATTATTGTTATCTTATTGTCACCACAAGGTACATTATAACCTCAGGATTATTATCTTACACCTGGACATTTGACTGCCTTCACCCAGTTTCATCACCAATTCCCCAATACCATACCTCTGGCAACCATGAATTTGATGTCTGTTTTTATGAGGTGTTTTTTGTTTTTGTTTTTGTTTTAGATTTCACATGTAAGTAAAATCTTACAGTTTTTGTCTTTCTCTGTCTGACTTATTTGATTTAACATAATGCCTTCATCAACACCAAAGCTGTTTCCATGTCCTGGCTATTGTAAATAATGCTGTGATGGACATAGGGTTGCAGATTTCTCATTGGGATAATAATTTCATTTTCTTTGAATATGTACCCAGAAATGAGATTGCTGGATCCCATGATAGTTTATTTTTAATTTCTTGAAAAACTGCCATCCAATTTTCCATAGTGCCTGGACCAATTTACACTCTTACCAACAGGGCACAAGGGTTCCCTTTTCCCCAAATTCTTACCAACATTTGTTATCTCTTATCTTTTTGATGATGGCCATTCTAATAGGTGTGAAGTGCAATCTCACTGTAGTTTTGATTTGCGTTTCCCTAAGGATTAGTGTGACCTTAAGAACCTTTTCATGGGCCTATTGGCCAGTTGAATTTCTTGTTTGAAAAAAAAAAAAATGTCTATTCAGGTCCTTTGCCTGTTCTGTAATTGGATTATTTGTGGGATTTTTTGTTTCTGTTTTTGCTTTTTATGTGGGTTTTTTTTTTTTTTTTTTTTTGCTATTGAGTTAAATGAATTCCTTATACATTTTGTGATATCAGATCCGTGGTTTGTAAATATGTTCTCTCATTCGGTAGGTTACCTTTTTATTTTCTTAATTAATCTTTTTTTGTGCAGAAGCTTTTTAGTTTGATGTAGTACAACTTGTTCAGTTTTGATTTTGTGGCTTGTGCTTTAGGTATCATATCCAAAAAATTATTGCCAAGAGCAATGTCAAGGAGCTCTTTCCCTGTGTAACTCTTTCTTGGTTCTTATACTCCTCTGGGCTCTTCCTTTTCTTTCCTTCTTTTCTTTCTTTCTTTCTTTCTTTCTTTCATTCTTTCTTTCTTTCTTTCTTTCTTTCTTTCTCTCTCTCTCTCTCTTTCTTTCTTTCTTTCTTTCTTTCTTTCTTTCTTTCTTTCTGGGACACATTACATGTTGGGATTACCCACAGCTCCATTATCCTTGGCCTATTCTCTTTATTTCTCTCTCTATATATAGTCTATTCTCTATAGTCTTTTTCTCTCATGGTTTTCATCACATCTATAGGCTATAGATATCCAGTCCAGACTCACAGATTTATATATTTAATTGTATAATCAGTGAACATTTCCTTGTTTTAATGAGTAGCGTATATTTATCTACTCAAGCCATAAAATGGAGGGTCATCTTAGCATTTCTTGGATCTGAACCATTCTCTAAGTGTTGACCTCCTAAGTAAGGTTTCTGCTTCTAACTGTTCTCTCTTTAAATATTTTGTTCTAAAGAAACTAAAATGAGCCAATTTAAATACAAATCTATGTCTGTGCATTTCAAAGTACTTAACTACTTTCCATCACCCACTGGATAAAGTATAAATTCCTTCACAAGATGTCCAAGGCCTTTCCATGGTCTGGTTAATTATCTCTGCTGATTCTCTGCTTTCTTCATTTGTTCAACAAAAAATTTACAGATACTTCCTATGGGCCATTGTGAGCAGACTGACATGATCCCACCTTTAGGAAGCTTAGATTCTGTTGGTTGAGAGAAATAGTAAATAAGTAAAAGCACAATTATGAGCCAAGATAAATAAAATGCAAAAATATATCACACAAGGGCAACTGGATGGTTCAGTCTTTAAGTATTTGCTTTCAGCTCAGGTCATGAGCCCAGGACCATGGGATCAAGCCCTGCAGCATGGTCCCCGCTCGGCGGGAAACCTGCCTCTCCCTCTTTCACTCCCCCTGATTGTGTTCCCTTTCTTGCTGTGTCTCTCTCTGTCAAATAAATCAATAATTTTTTTTAAAAATTACATATATATTATATATTATAGTATAATTATTTTATATATAACAATTATTAATTTTTTAAAAAATATTATAAATTTATAAATATCATATATAAATATAAATAGTATTTATAAACTATAAGATTATTAAAATAATAATTTAAATAATAATTATACATTATCTCTCTCTCTCTCTTTCTCTTACAGAAATTTGACCTGATCTGGGGAAAAGGTTTTATAGAGCAAAGAAGGTTTTACAGAGCCAAAGGAAGGATAAACATTGTAAAGCAGGCAAAGAAATGGAAAAGGTGGTGTAAGCAGTTAAGGTTTGGGCATAGCATTTGCCCAAGCTCTCTTGTGGGAGTGCCTAGTGTCTAAAGAACTGAAAAGAGACTGGTGTGGCTGCAGTAGAGAAAATGGGGTAAAGTAAAGCCATGAAGAAGTGGCACAGAGAGGAGAACAAGGATCAGAGACCTCTACCTTGACCTACCTGGTGGACCCTGTTAAAAATCTGGTGCTATACTCTGAGAACAACACTGCCACTGAACATTTTCAGAGCTGCAAAATAGTTTGGCATATAAGAACTTTGAAAAGAACCCTCTGGCAACCTTGTGAAATAAAATCTGGAGAGAGGAATATGGTTCACATTGTTGATGGGAATATAAAATTGCACAGTCACTCTTGAAGTGTTTGACAATTTGTTAAATTTACTCTAAGATGGAGAAATTCTACTCGTAGTTATCTAAGAAAGAGAAATAAAAGCATGTGTTCACACAAAAACTTGGACATGGATGCCCATAATGACATTATTCATAAATTAGCCCAAAGTAGAAACAGTCCAAATGTACATCAACTGGGTATGGGTACACAAAATATGATATATCCTTACAATGGAATACTATTTTGCAATAAAAAAGGAACAAAGTATATAACCATATAACATATAACATATATGCATAACCATCTGGATGAACTAGACACAAAAGATCACTTACTCGATGGTTTTATTTATAGGAAGTGTCCAGAAGACAAGCTCATGGTGCCAGAAAGTAGCTTAGTGTTTGATAAGGGACGGGAGTAGGAATGGGAAGTGATTGCAAGTGGACATGGGAAATTTGGGGGGTAGTTAATGGAAACATTCTAAAACTGGATTGTGATGATGGTTACACAACATTTTAAATTTGCTAAAAAAAAATCACTGAATTGCACATTCAAAATAAATGAATTCATGATTTGTGTATGATCCCTCAACAAAGTTGTTGAGTGAATGAACAAGAAGATAAATAAGTTGGGGCTATGCAAAAACCAGTTAGGAGATCACAGGGATAGCCTAGGGAAATGGTCACCATCATTGAGACCATGGTGAATGAAATAGGTTTGAGAAATATTTAGGAATGATAATCAACAGAATGTGGGAGAGAATGGATGTGAAGAATTTGGCTCATACTCTCTCCTGGAGAAATGCCAAACTTCTTATAAATACTGGAACAATCTATGCCTGTTCACCTTTCTCTTTGTGTGTTAATACTGTGTTCCTTGGGAGTAATTCTCACATCATCCAATCTAATTGTTTTAGATTGGGCTGCTATAAGAAATTTCCCTATACTGGATGACCTAACCACTTATTATTCACCATTGTGGTTGCTGACAAGTCCAAGAATAAGGTGTTGGCATTTCTAGCACTGGCTGGGGGCCCTCTTCCCAGTTATAGATGGATGCTTTCTTGCTGTGTCCTCACAAGGCAGGGAAAGAGAGGGGGAAGCTAGCCCCTAGGCCTCCTCTTCTGAGGCCCCAGTCTCATCATAGGGACCCCATCCTCTTCTCTTCCTCCAAACCTAATCACTTCCCAAAGGCTCCATCTGCTAATATTATCACATTGGGGCTTGCCACTTCAAGATGGGAATTGTGGGCTCACACAAACATTCAGTCCGTAAGTCTGGTGGGTACATGCTCATCCTTCAAACCAAAGTCATCAAGACTCAAGCCAAATGTAATCTCCCCATTAAAACCTTCCCTGACCCTCCTCACCTCTATTGTGCTCCCACAGGACCTGCTGAACATTTCCATCTTAGCACTGGATTGTACATCTTTGCTTACGTGTCTATCCCTGCCTCTGGATCACTGTTGTCAACACTCAGTACTTGAGTTTTCCATTAACAGCATCCTTGCCGGACAGGACAAACTAATCCCGATACTCTCTCCTGCTGAGTCACGATTCCTCTCGAAACAACGCTACAGGTAGCTCTTGTAACCAACTAGCATAGATATATCCATGAAATCCATCTGCCACATCTGCTCCTAACTTTGGTGTCCTTGGTGATAGGCGTATCTTATTCATCTATGTCTCCCCTGCACCAGGAACACAGAATGAACACAATAAATCCATACAAACTTTTTCAGGAAGATGTTTCCAGATATATATATATATATATATATATATATATATATATATATATATTTGATATATAAATTTGATATATTTGATATTATCCCTACCTGTCCTACGTCTTCCATGGCAATGGCTTCTAATTTTCACCATTTCAGGGAGCAAGCAACTTGGCTGGATATTCTTATAGTTCCCTTTCCATTTTTTTTTCTTCTAAATCCTGTGTTTTGTTAAGTGTGGGCACAGCCCATAGTTTGCCACCATAAACCACCAAACTGCAGTCCCTAATGGGGCTTTACACAATGGTCTTTACATGTTAGACATTATGCTTTTGAGAACTAAAGCTTTCTAAGTCAAGCATCAAGATAATGATTTAGCTATTTATTCCTTGGAACCAACGGCTTTGGTGACTCATTTTTCTCCCTAACCCGTGCTATTATACACTAATCCATACATTACTTCCCTTCAATACAGATGACACAGACTGTTTACTCAGGATGATTTTGCAATATGCACATTAACAATGACTTTGTGAGCAGGAAGAATACCAGTCATTCAAACAACTTAAAGAAAACAGCTGAGTGGTAGACCTGCTAGCAGGGTGTTAGCCATCCATTAATAATGGCAAGGTGACAAACTTGAAGGTTTTGATTTTAGTTCAGATAAGCACTCCAAATTCAGGGCTTGGTAAATTTATTTCTGTGTTTCTTTTAGAGAAAACCACACCTACGTCCCCAGGGCTGTCCAGCGGCAGACATTTTCACAGTAGCTCATATAATGATCCAGATGTAACGCACGTTAAAATTATTACAAAGTTTAAACTTTGTAGGATAATCCTGGTTTCAAGCAATTGACACTATTTTTATGCAGGACTATTCTTCTCAGAGCACACACGTTGATTTGGGTCCAGAAAATACCATCGTGACAGTCTTGAGGTTTTATTCCCATTTAGAAACTTCAGCCAAAGTGATTCCATTCTCAGTGGAAGAAAGTCACTGTTTTTCTTCAGTTCTCATTGATTCTCGTGTTGTATTGTGCACATATCTGTCTCCTCTTGAATCAGTAGGTTTTCTGAAAACGGGAACCATGCTATGTATGCATTTTTATATTCTCTTAACCCCTCTACATTACAAGTGTTCAACTCATCTTACTATGTTATTTGGGTTACTAATAATCTATTTTTCAAAAAAATATCTATATGCTAATATTAAGACCATTTCTTTGGGGTATATGGGACATAGAAAGAGTTAGTTTTCTCTACTTTCACACACACACAATCAATTTGCTTTTTCCAATGTGTGCCAAGCAACTATTATGAGTGACTCAATATGATGGTCACTTCATACAGATTTTCTCAATGAGTACTCACAAAAATTCTATGAAAGAAGGGCTATTGCTACCACCTTTTTATAGATAACAAAATTGAACACAGTTAAGTAACTCTGTCCTAACAGAGTTAGGACACGTCCTAACCATGCAGCCCAGGAGCAGGTGGGAGCATCCTGTTCAAAACCAGATCTGGGGGTGCCTGGGTGGCTCAATGGGTTAAGCCTCTGCCTTCAGCTCAGGTCATGATCTCAGGGTCCTGGGATCGAGCCCCCCATCGGGCTCTCTGCTTGGCGGGGAGCCTGCATCCCCCCACCCCCTCTCTCTGCCTGCCTCTCTGCCTACTTGTGATCTGTCTGTCATATAAATAAACGAAATCTTAAAAAAAAAAAAAAAAAGGGAAAGAGAAACAGATCTGGACTCCAAAACCCAAAAGTCCCATTCCACCCTGTTGCTATGAAGAAACCTATTCTCTCCCTTACTTGCCAAGAAGAGAAAACAGAGGTTTTGTTTTGTGATTTGATTTGGTTTCCTATGCCTCATTTCCCCCAAGAAAGTTAGGTTTTGACTAGCTGCTGACACAAAAATCTCAATGATTTCTTTGTGTCTTTTCTTTTGTTGATGTGTAAATTTTAGCTTGTTTTCGTTCCAAACCTGTCATCTCCTCTTTCAGAGTCTTTCCAGAATCTCACTACTTCTTATTTCTTTCACTGCTGCCACCCTTGGCCCAGCCACTTTGACCAGAGTATTACAGTACCGATTTCTTGGCTCCCTCTTACTCATTCCACCCACCACCCTTATTGCGTCCCTATGGACAATTCTCAAAAGAGCAGTCAGAATATTCTTCCAAAAAAGCCAGTCAGATCATGTCACTTACTGTCCCCATTTCAGTCAATTCCCATTGCACTCACGGTAAAAGACTAGGTCTTTCCAAAGCCTCTGTACAGTGGACCACACATTCCTGTCTACACCCACCTCTCTGATATCTTCCCTACTACTCTTCCCTACATTAACTGCCTCATCCATGCCATCTTTTTCCTGTCCCTCCAACTCATGATGTGTTTCTGCCTCAGGGCCTTTGCACTTGTCATTCCTTCTGACTGGAATGCTTTCTGCCAGAACAGTTACTTTCTCCCTTCCTTCCTGTCTTTGATGACGTCTCCTCTCTTCAGTAAAGGCTCCTTTGACTGTGATATTTAAAATGATATTTAAAATTATTATATACTTCTTGATATTTCTCTATAACACTACTATTGGATATATTCTAGATTTTAACAATTTGTTTGTTAGATGTCTATTTCCACCCAGTAGAATATAAGCTCCTTGAGGGCAGAGACTTGTGTATGTTTCATTCACAGCAAAATCTCTGACTTACTGTTTTGCATATGGTAGGCATTTGATAAATATTTGTGTAATCTGCAGATCTTATATACCTCCACATCCAATAGTTTTCTACTTATATCCTACAAAATAGATGAAGAAGAAATTTTAGAATATTTTGGGATTGTGAATTACAGTTTGAAGTAATCAAAATAGCAGGGACAATTTTCTACGGTTGATTGGTTTCTCATCTGCTGGTGTTGGGTGACTTAAATTTTCATGTAAACCATCAGTCATTTTACAAGGATTTATAAAGTTTCACACTCTCCACCAATTATGTTCAACCTTCCAAGCTATGGATTTGAGCTGAATTAAACTCTAGTCTAGACTTAGACTCTAATTATGGTTTTCTCAGAGATATTCACATAAAGAGTTCGGCAAACACAGTAGTTTTACTCTTGCAAATATAAAATGCACAATAAGGAGAGAACCAGCTTCAGTGTTCTGTTAATTTCTACAAACGGCAGGATTCAAACTTCTTTGTAAAGAAAGTAAAAAAGAAAAAAAATTACATTCTTACAGTGGGTTACATTGTATTAATTCAGGGACTGAATTAGTTTCCTATGAATTTCATATAAAATTCATCCAATATGCAGTTGTCTACTAGATTCCAAAGTATGTACTTTAAAAGAAGAAAATGAGAGGTAACTTAGAAAAATCTACTAAAATGATTAACAAAGTAACTAAGCTAAATACTAAATAAATGCAAAAATATAAATCTTGTATCCATGTTTCTCTAAATTAAGCTGTTTACCAGATCAGTTTTTTGGTTACCTTTAAAGTCCTGCATTCATTTGTGCATTCATTCCAGCCATTTTCATTCCATAAATATAAATTCAGCATATAAATGGAGATAAGAGTAGGTGAACCATAAAAACAAAATCCAAATTTTAAAGATCTTACAAACTAGATAGAGGGGTAAGTCACTTTCATAATTATTTCTCATTTCTTTCACTCGGTATCAAGTTTGGAAAAGTTACTAGGTGCATACGGTTTGGGAAGGCATGGAGTGAGAGGGCGGCTTCAAGACACAAAAATAAACTTGGACACAAAAATAAACTTTGGGCACTTAAATAGTGTAAGTTTCGGATATTCAGAAATTGACATTCTCAGCAGCCCTGTCTAAATGAAATTGCCGGCACAGGCATTGGAATACAGCAGCACTTTCCCTATTTCTCTTTCTCAAATTTCTTTCAAATCCTTCTGACACACTGTATCCTTTTAGCTTGAAGCTGAGGCATCATTTCTTTCCACAGCCTTCTTTGTTTCTTGTCTAGGAGATGGATCTCTACAGCAGACCCCGAAAATTCCTTTCCACAGCTTCTTTCTCTCTCCTTTTATAACACACTACTTACATTATTAAAATAATGTACTTATCTGTCCAGTTTCCCCACTAAGTTTGTAAACTCAAAAAAAAGGTTGGTATTAAGGCCACGTTTTCCCCTTTGAGACACCATGCTTAGCACAATACCTGTTTTAAGCAGGTAGTTCATAAATATTAATTGAATGAATAAGTTGCTTTATATCAAATTGTACCTTAAATATTTGATTTAGAGGGTTCATCCTCAATGATTAAGGAAGTAGTTAAAGAAGTAGTTAGTTTTTAATAATTTACTAATGCTAAGGTGAACAGGTTTAGACAGTTTCAAAGTATCTTAGTGGGGGGGGGAGCTGGGGCAGGTTAAAGCGTTCCCAAGACACATAAGGTTTCCAAAGGACTCCGTGTAAATAATTTATTTATAATTATGGCTGGTATTGTTGCTGCACATTTCTTGCAGCGTGGGCCAAAAGACCTTGAAGAGAGTTCAGATTAAGAAGACTTACAAACATCTACCCAGCAAGAAAGAAGAAGGGAAGTAGGTGAAAATGTACCTGTCCAGTCTCGCTACTATTTCCTGGAGTCAATCTTGGTTTAAAACATAATAAGCAGACCCCAGCTTGTCATATCCACTCTCTCCCAGGGGTTTGGAACTGTAATGAAAGCATTTTAACTCAGCGGTAACTGGATTAGGGTAACGCAAGAAGGTGCCACCTTGGGACCTCCTGCTTATGTCTCCGCCTGAATAAATGTGTATGGAAATTGTTTTAAACTGATGGCTGGACAGGATCACAAGTTATAGTACTGTTGACAGTCTCAGCTTGGAACCTGGAAAGAACAGCAAAAAAAAAAAAAAAAAAAAGAAAATGTGCAGCAGGGTCTGAAAACAGCTCATTTGCTGACATGAAAGCAGTGCTCAGAGGTTGAGATGTACAACCTTGGCAGGTCAATGGTGACAATATTTGCCAAGGGCCACCAGCATCGCCCCTGCAAATAATGCAACTGAATATGAATCCTAGCCTCCAATCGGAAGGAACTTGATTTCTTTTTCAGCCTCCAGGACTCATAAGAAGCCATAAGGAGAAGTTTCTCAGACTTAAAGTGTGCAACAGGGTACTAAATCTTCCATCTCCTGGAGGCTGGATAGGAAATGAAAAGGTGTAGTTGTCACATTCTGTCGCAGCAGAATATCGTGGAAATAATCCAGTCCATTTGTTGCCTTCAGAAGTAGCTGGTGTTTCAGTGTGAGTTTCTCCTTCATTATTTCACTGGGTTTATTGTACTGTGTCACAGAGGCAAAACATCTGTTGGCAAAGACGGGAAGGGAAAGAGATTCTCCATCTTCCTTATGAAGGTTTGCGGAGAAGTTCTAGTTAATTTCCTGCCAGGGAAGACTGGCAGCCTGTCAGCTTCCAAGAGCCTGGCTTTAGGGAGCCTCCAAATGGTTCCTGACTAAAAGCAAACAAAGTGTGCGTTTTTTTGCATGGTTTCAGGGCACCTATTTTTGTCCAATTTGGCAAGGCGGATATCAAGGGGGTGGTTCAGAAGGGACCTGAACTTGGAGTATTTTGATTCCCCTACTTGAGGACCATCATAGAAGTCCAACTTTGCTTTCTGGCAAGCGGAGCTGTTTCTTCGAGATTCAGTTGGAGTCTGTCTTTTCACAGAACATTCCTTGGGTCCATAGAACCAGCAAAATAATTCAAGTCATGAAGTTATATATATATCCACAAGAACTCCGAAATGTCATGTTGTTCTCTTCCCTGCCTTCAAACAGGACAAGTAGGAGGGTCTCCATTTCACAGGTCGAGTAAGTGAGGGGCAGAGGTCAGGGGAGTTTATAGGCAGGCGCTGTGTGATGGCAGGATTCTAAATTATAGACCAGCGTGATATCTTGCTCATCTCTGCAAGAGCCAGTGGACAGAGGAGGCTCTGACACTAGCAGTTGCTTAGGAAGCACTTGTCAAATCAGATCTTACTACACCAATAACCCCCACAAAAACACAGGCCTCCCCAAGCCCTTTGAAAAAAAATGTCATTGTCTAACTCCTCCAACTAGCGTATCCATTTATTTGTTTACAGGTTTGGATCTCACCTCCCTGCATGAGAACACTGAAACTTTTAGAATCCACAGTCCATCAGAATGAATTCAGGGAGTTTGAATTGCCAGCTAACATTTTGATGAAATTTGATTTTGGACTTTCCTTAACATAGGAAAAAAAAAGATTTATTTATTTATTTATTTGAAAGAGAGAGAGAGAGAATGAGCACATGAGCAGGGGTGGAGTGGGGCAGAAGGAGAGAGAGAATCCTCAAGCAGACTCCCCACTGAGCGCAGAGCTGGCCACAGGACTTGATCCCATGACCCTGAGATCATGACCCGAGCCAAAACCAAGAGTTGGATGCTCACCCCACTGAGCCACCCAGGATCCCTTGGATTTCCGTTAACTTTTGAATTGGGATTCAAATAGGCAAAGCATTTTATTGCAATTTGTGAAGCCATGCTCAATACCATCCTTTTTTTTTTTTTTTTTCAATTTGGAGGCAGAGATCATGGCTTGCTTTGGACTGAAATAAAAGAACAAGGAGGTACCCTTAGTCGTACATGACTTCTACCCTTTTTTTAATTCTGTTTTGGCATTTGTGTGTGTGTGTGTGTGTCTATGGGTGTGTGTTTTGGTGTCTACATTTTTTTCCTTCCCTTTTTTCTACCTTGCACACCATATCCGTCTCCTGCTGTATAAAGAAATCAGAGGCTGTGACATAGGCCCAGCATATACCTCTAAATGGAATGCACGGAACTCCCAAATATGCCAAGAACAGGCAACCATTTCAAAGTCATATGATAAACGCAGGCAGCTGGTATATTTAGTATCTGCTTTTCCTTTTCTTCCATTTTTTTTTCTCTTTTCCCTCAGTAGCAGCTAAAACTTTATTATAAAACCACAGATAAGTATATCAATTGCTAGGAGGCTGGCACAGCAGAATACAAGGAAATAAGAGATAAGGGAATTTGGTCAAATACAAAAAGTACTGTGGAATTTAAACCAAATGACAGCAGATAAGGCTTTCCCTGAGTTTCTATTAAAAATGTAATAAATAAGAAATCTAAAAATATTTCTTTCCAGCCCTAGTACTTTTGTTCCTCTATTACTCATCAGAAATGTATAGAATCTTCATCAGTGCTGGGATTCTATTCACAGTTGCAAAAATAAACTTTGCTGAAGTCATGTTAAAGATACAACAGACTCAGAATGATGCTTCGTGAGCTTTTCAGTGAAGTTTGTCATTTGAATAAACAGACTTTATTGACACCCTTAAGGGAGTCATCTCATAAGCCTGCATGGAAGCCTAGTGGTAAAAGCAGAAATGGCATGGTAGAAATCACCAACGATCAAAACACAGACTAAAAAACAACACACACACACACACACACACACACACACACACAACTCAAAAAACAGGGGAGCCTGAGTGGCTCAGTGGGTTAAGCCTCTGCCTTCAGCTCAGGTCATGGGTCCTGGGATCGAGTCCCACATCGGGCTCTCTGCTCAGTGGGGAGCCTGCTTCCCCCTCTGTCTCTGCCTGCCTCTCTGCCTACTTGTGATCTCTCTCTCTGTAAAATAAAATTTAAAAATCTTTAAAAAAACAAAAACAAAAACAGTGATGGGAACTTTGCTTAAGCTGTTCTTTAGGGAAAAATCACAGTGTTTTCATCTTATTATTTTAAGCATATATAATTCCTGAAGCGTCCAAAGTTCTGTGAATGGATAGTCACTGACATTTCATGTTCTACAGTGGAATTTATATTGACCTAAAGCAGATAGGTCTGAATAAAGTGGATCCCCCACCATAAATGAGTTGGCATAGGTCCATCTAGATCATCTCAGGGCCTTGGGACCTGTCAACCTCAGGGAAGGAAAAGAAACTGAGATCTGGACAAAAAGGGACTCTAAGTAGGTTCTGTGGGATGACATGCCTGTGGGAGCTCCAACTTGAGTGTGGTCTGGGATCTCAGGTGACGTGGTCTATGGGTTCGGCTCCATCTCTTGAGGGCAATAGCTCTAAGTCATAAAAGGTCTCCCTGAATAATATGACACATCTGTCAGCCCTAACATCCCACACACTCAGTTTATATCTGTCTTGGGATAGTCCATGAAAGGAAAAGATCACCCTATTTGGATGGTAGATATTCAAGCCATTTTATTTGATTCAATCTTTTGTTCTTTTGTGATATGTCTATATACACTTTTTATCCAGTTGGATTTATGTTTAAAGCATTTATTGACAGAGAAATGATTTTTATATAATATAAATAATATTCTTTCAGAGTATCCATGTATCTCGGTGGGTTGAAAAAGAATAGACCAAACCATATATGATTCTTTATGCTAAAGTCCCTGTCACCTTAGTGGGAAAGAGAACCAATATTATCAACTTTCAGTGATAATTTCTATTGAGTGCGGCAACAATCTTTCCTACATGTGGCAAATTCAATGCCATAAGTAGGTCACATTTTACTAATAGTTCTGGGTATCAGAGCATGAGTGAGCATAACCGTCAATAAGTAAAACCAGCATCCAACAGGAATCCACTGTTTGGATGATTGTGACACACCGTCACAATCCAATACATATTTTTTTAAAAAATAGTTCAAGTTTTGAATCTTCCATCATTTTATATTATTGGGTCATAGACTTTCTGGACCTAGGGTGCTTTTGGTGTTCAGAAAGTGTTGAGGAGCCCAGGCTTAGGTAGAGATGAAGATCAGTCCCCAAATTAATTATTAAGATGTTCAAAGAATCCTTACAGTGAGAAAACCTAACTCTGGCCACATTTTTTTTTTTTTTGTCACTTTAAAAACTATCTAGTCCTCTTACAGAAAACACTTTAAGATCTGGTATCAACAGAACATTTCCATTCATTTTAGAATGGAATTCACATAAATCTTTGTGGCTTTTGTGCTATGACCCAGGCTAAGTAATTAATGTGAGGTTGGATAAAGGCTGAACACCTTGTTCTTCATGTTTCCTACCATTTTTGTGAAAAATCTGCTTCAACTTTATCTCTGAGTAGCCAAATAAATTTCCTTTCTACCATATACAAGAATATTTGATTAATGAGTAACCACAGTTAAATGAGGTGGTTAAATAAGGTCTGGCACACAGTGCTATGTAAATGCTGATAATCATACTTATTATTTTTGTCAATTCAGATTTTTTTGATTAGAATATAATTGTGAGGACAATATAATTTGGCTAGGCCTCCTAGCAAAACAAAATCAAAGCTGAGACTGATGGCAGATTATGGACCTAAGGCCTTATTCTTTCCTTGCTTACTGGTTTTGACCAATGATTTTGAATTTTAACAATTATTGGTATGTTTTATATATTCATATATTTATAAGAGGGATAATTTTTTTAACTAAAGAAAATTCTGTGTCACTCAGAGAGTTAGTTTTAAAATAATTTTATTCAATGTTTTGATTAATGAAGCTGCAAGCTGTGACTTGGTGACATATTGAGTTGCACTTACAGCCATAAAACTCATTTGTAGGCAAGTTTATATGGGTGCATATGGGCGTAATTATCTGTCCAGCTTCTATGTGTGAATCTAGAATGCCCTGTAGGCAAGCTTGAGTTCTTCTTTTATGTTTCTCAAATTCTGAGCACTCCTTACATCTATGAGATTCTCTGTGCCAAAAAAATAAATAAAAGAGAAAGAGTTTTCTTCTTAGATTTTTAGTTGTTAAAAGGTATGTTCACAGGGTGCCTGGATGGCTCAGTTGGTAGAGCACGGGACTCTCGATTTCAAGGCTATAAGTTCAAGCCCCGTTTTGGGTGTGATTACCTAAAAATAAAATCTTAAAAAAATTTAATAAAATCATGCTCTCCGAGGCCTTTTATTTATTTATTTTTAAAGATTTTATTTATTTATTTAACAGACAGAGATCACACAAGTAGGCAGAGAGGCAGGCAGAGAGGGGAGGGGAGAAGCAGGCTCCCTGCCAAGGGGAGAGCCGGATGTGGGACTCAATCCCAGCACTCCGGGATCATGACCCGAGCTGAAGGCAGCGGCTTAACCCACTGAGCCACCCAGGCATCCCTCCGAGGCCTTTTACACACACACACACACACACACACACACACACATCTATATGAAAATATCATGTATTGATCCATTTCATCTTATTTTGTGGTTATTTCAAGAGAACTTTTGGGACTAATTTTAGTTGTGCTGAATGAAACAAAAAAAAATGGGTTTAGTTTAGTTGTGCTGAATGAAACAAAAAAAATGCTTCTTCAAAATGGAAATAGTTTCTCAAATATATTTGGGCTTTGGCATGCTGTTAATTAATTACCCAAGATATGTAGTAGTACCTCTGAAAATAATGATATAATTATTTGTCTAATTAGATAAAAGTACCATGAATAAACACATCTAATTTTCAGATTTACTTACAATGGCATTCATACTAAAATAGTTCAAAATCTACCATGTAATAAAATGATAATTGAGGATATATAGTTAGAAGTGCAATTGGTTTTAAATCAAGTTAATTAATAAACAAAAATTGAATTTATTTTTTTTCTTTTCATTAGTAATGTCTTTGGTTTCATGTACAAATCATATCTAAAGTCTTGGTTATAATCTTATTAAATATAGTAGACCATATTTTTCTGTAATTGACCATTTAAGATAGCTTTAAAAATTTAAATGGTTATCTAAAACAAATCAATTAGCAAAATTTTTGCTTGCTTTTATGTTATTAAATTATCTTAATGACAGTGGAAAGGTCAGCATTTATCAAACACTTGAACTATCATAATATACTTAAGAAATATTTCACAGAACAGTTATGCTTTAAATTAGTTACAACTGATTATTGCTCTTTTTAATCTTAATAGCTTCCATATTTAAGAGATGCTGCATTTATTTAATGAATAAACTATGTTTTAATTATAGAGGAATGTAGGTATATTTGATTTCGTACAAATTCAGCCTAGTTAAAAACTACAATAGGCTGTTTCACCGCGGCCATTTCAGTAGAGCTAAACACACAGATACACACACAGACATACTAACCCTCAGCTCATCAGGCCATTACATTGTCAACGTGCGTGTGTATGAGCACGTCTTTGTGTATGTCACACCCTCTAAATTCAGGTGGCCTCAAGCTGTGCCATATAATTCCAGCCTCAATTAAACTTTCCAAGGTCAGCTGTGCTGTACCAGGTCAGACATAAATAAGGCAGAGGAGAGTCCTAGGGTACAGGAAAACCATATTTATTCTTTATCCACAGTTCATGGCTATCAAATGAAGCCTAACAGAAAGGAAAGACAGGAAAAAAGGAGGACTCTCAAAAGGTACTTTATACCTAAGTGTAACCTTTGTTGAAAAAAAAAATCAGTATATGAATAATTCAAGACAAAGTAAATGAGTGGTGGGTGTGAGTGCATGTGTGTGTGTGTGTGTGTGTGTATCTATTTTTTCCCTCTCCCTCCCTCTAAGAATACAACTTTAACCAGAGCCCACTGGAGAATATGCTGGTATAATTACAAATCATTATCCCAGAAATCAAAAGACCCAAATTTCCAGTTTTCTTTGTACCACTAACCAGTAGGATAATCTTGGATACATATTTTATCACCTTCAGTTTTCTCTTCCATGAAATGAGAAGTTTAAAGTAGATAAATCCATTGAATTTTCAAGTTCTAAAATTGATGTTAGGCTGAATTCTACTCAAATAGTGTTAGTAAACAAAGATCCAATAAACAAAGAGAAGACACAGACCTGCGAAATTATATTTGTTCATATGTAATGTATAGGGATTAGTTTTTAGAGTATATAAAGAACTCATGTTAAGAAAAAGAAGAAGAGGGGCACCTGGGTGACTCAGTGGGTTAAGTCTATGCCTTTGGCTATGGTCATGATCCCAGGGTCCTGGAATCGAGTCCTGTATCGGGTTCTCTGCTCAGCAGGGAGCCAACTTTCCTCTCTCTCTCTGCCTGCCTTTCTGCCTACTTGTGATCTCTGTCTGTCAAATCTTTAAAAAAAAAGAAAAAAGAAAAAGGAAAAGAAGAAGAGAAAAACAAACTAAAAATGTACAAAGAAAAGGAACCAATAAACACTTGAAAAGATGTTCAATTTCCTTAATAATTTGAGGACTATAAAATAAACAATGATATACCATTTTACACCCTCTTGTCTGGCAAAATTAATTTCTCGCTATGTTAAAAGGTGAGCTTCCCCAATTGTATGCAAGGTTTATCAGGGTTCTGCAGAAAAACCACAAGTGCTCCCTGGGATATTAACAAATTTGGAGAAAACCACAGCAAAATCTGTGGAGCAGTGTGTGTTCTCCTAGCTTGATGTAGTTCGCAGTTTCAGTTTTGGATTTTGGTACATTCCCTTTAATGATGTCAGATCTTTGCAAAGTTATGGTTTCAGAGTTTGCTAGAAGAAAAAGAAGGAACTCTGGGACCTATGGGCAATCGGGCATCATTAGGAAGAAATCTAGGTTGCTGTTCTCTACCAGCACCTAGCATAGTACTCTCTCAGTTGGGAAGAAGTAAAGTTTGACCTTGATTTAAAAATGGAGATAATGGACTCATTAGTGAGTAGCCTGTGGAAGCACATGACTTCTGTCATTTCTTATGAGCTAAATATTAAACACAAAATGAAGTAAGCAAATTAAAGAAGAAATAAAAGAGAGGGAACAAAGAGAAGAAAATGGGAAACTTCTGGGTGGATGGCCCAGTTTCTAATTCCACAGCTCTCAGTCAGATTTCTGTTGGAAGTAAAATGGCCAGATTGAGCAACACAACCGCCACAGTAACAAGGAAAAGAGGACGGGACAATTTTTTTCCAAAAACTTGCCTGTCATTTATCCGAAGTGCAAATTAGCTGGGTGTCCCGCATTTTATTTGGCAACCCTACACGGAAATGATCAACAAATTATAAAGAAAGTGGATAGCAAGTACTCCAAGTTAGGGATCGCATATGTCCATAACAGGTCTCTGAAGAATTTCTGTAGGTGAAGGGTACATGATACCAGGGTGAAGCACTTAGGATGAGTCAGAGTTGAATCCCACCATCTTTCCCACGGGAAAGGAAGATACTTACAGAGGAAATGCTGCAGCCTTGTGGGAAAACAAGGGAACAAGATTTCTGGACTCAGGTGAATGTAGTTTCTGAGGAAAGGACAATGAAAAGCAGAAAAAGAGTGAGAAACTAAAAAAAAAAAAAAAAACACAAAACAGTCCTTTACTTATAAAAGGATAATGCAAATGGAAGAAGGGTGTGACCTGATGAATTCAGCAGACCTGAAGGAAGAGCCTTGAGACAGAGCTCTGCTGACCCAGAAGTGAATCAAAACAAAACTGACCACAATGAGATATTTGAGATATTAAACAGTTTGGACTAAACAAGCACGTATGTGGGACAACATAAAAATATAAGGAAAATCAAAAATAAGGATAATTAAAAATTAATGATTTATTAATTACAATTCGAGTAAACTTCCAGATTATGCAACTAATTCGGGAGGGAGATGGAGAAAAAAGCTGTAAAAGCATCTAAATTTCTAAATATGTACTCTATCAAACTTGACATGCATAATTGGAGGAAAATAGGTTCAGATGAATGTTGGGTAATCATAATGGCCAACACTGAAAGAACACCACCTTGAACAACTAATTGTGGGAACATAAAAAAGTAAAGAGAAAAGAAATAAGATTGGAAAGTGTAATAGATTATGACAAGAACAAATGGAGTTAGACAAATCTGACTACCTTAAACTTTTCCATTAAATGACAAATACTTTATACTTACAGTCAAAGAATAATATTATGCTATTTTATGCTGTTGAATTTTATGCTAATATTACATATGTAATAGATAATATACATACATATATACACATATATAATATACATGAATATATACACATACATTATATATGAATATCTATGCATCTATGAATACACATATATATGTATGTGTGTGTGTGTGTGTGTGTGTGTGTGTGTGTATAAATTTAGGCTTGCTTTGGCTGTGATTGAGAAAATCAAAAAAATGTGCCAGCAACTCTTGGTTTTGTCTCCTGTCACAATCTCATGGGTTGTGGGATCAGGCTCCTTGCTCAGCCCCAAGTCTGACTGAAACATTCTCTTCTCTTGCCCCTTCCCCTCCCCGTGCTCGCTCTCGCTCTCTCTCTCTCTCTCAAAATAAATAAATCTTTAGAAAAAAAAAACACATTTCTGAAATACAATTGAAGTCTATACAGGAAAATTAAAGTAGTGTTTGTTGAAGTCAGGATTGCTCATTTTTCTTCTGTGGTAAGATTATTTTAATTTATCAAAATTTGTAGGCATATTTATAATCCATATTCTTAAAGGTAGCTATAAAGAAGATAGATGAAATTTTAAAGTATATACATCACTATTCAATAAAAGTTGCTAATCATCTACTATACCTACCATATTATATAATATATAAATGCCTACTATAGTACATAGATATAATCTATAGTATGTTAATCTACATTACTGTATAATTTGGAGCACCTGATAAACAGTCCAGGAAATAAGCCAATTTAATAAGATGCATACAAAGAATTAAGAAGACTATCTTGCATCTACAGAGAGATCAATCATACAGATAGAATGGTTTGCTCCATACTCTTGGGTTCATACTTTTGCACACATTTCTTGAGGCTGTTGATAATCACAGTTAAGAACAGTTGTGACTGGAGCCCAGTGAGCTACGTTTGAGGAAAAATTGCCTAAATAGTCCCAGGCCACCCATCATGAAAAGGGGATTTGTTGTTGATGTTGTTCTTTGTTTTTGTCTATCAGGGCTTCAGTTGATGACCTAGAACCTGAAAACAACAATGTCTATTTCACAGGTTTCTTTTTATATTTATGCCAGAAATCATTAACAAAACGTTTTAGTTCCTGAGAGGTTCTTAATAAATGTTAGTTTTAACCTGGCCATACAAACATGCCTTTCAAGAGGAAATTTTCCTTTAAAATGCACTTGCTTTGGTTTATTTTTCACTCGCTGGTACATTTTTGGATTTTCTCAACCACAGCCGAACCAAGCCTATTTAAAAGGAATTTGTATCAAGCAACCTCCTTCTTCCTCTTGTTTCCTCTCAGAGAAGTTAGCAACATGCCTTGTAGACCTAGCCTAATGCCATTAAAATCCACCTGTAAGTCCCATGCATATAAGTCACTTCTAAGTATTTCATCTTTTTTTTTAAATGTTTATTTATTTGACAGACAGCGAGAGAGGGAACACAAGCATATAGATCTCCCTCGAGAGGGAGAAGCAGGCTTCCCGCTGAGCAGGGAGCCCAATGTGGGGCTCAATCCCAGGACCCTGGGATCATGACCTGAGCTGAAGGCAGAGGCTTAACCACTGAGCCACCCAGGTGCCCATAAGTATTTCATCTTTAATATTGGAAGGTAGCAGAGTGGGGCAAACCCCCTCCACTGGTCCCTGTTTCCTATTTGATAATTTACGATCATCTCAAAGCTAGTAAAGATAGGGACAGAAACCTAGCACTTCCAAAGAAATCCAAGTTAAGTTAGTCACAACATTTACTGAGTTATTAATTAACTGACAAAGAAAAGAAGAAGGTGTGTTTTACACTTTGTTTTGTGAGGTGGTTCCAGTATGTTTGAATTTCCTAACTGATCCTGTATGCAGAACTTGATTACGTCTGTGGGAGAACTCAGGTATGTCAAAGCTCCTTTCCCAAAGGCTGGGACTTTCCCAAAGGCCTGGGACTCTACAAAACAGAAGCATCTCAAATTCTCTTGGGCAAATCCATTTGGAGCATGAAAACTGACACAAAGTCCACAACAATCCTTGAATTACATGTACAGAATCACAGAGCTGAAAGCAGGAAAAGGGGTATGTTCCAATAATAGTGAAGATAATATTAGTAACAATTAGGGGTTTGCAGTTGATAAACATTCTTTCACATACTTAATTTATTATATTTCCTCAGTGAACTCAGGAATAGGATGGCTAAAACCTTATTATGGATATTCCATTTGCCAGATATTCTGCTGGGCACTTTACATCATTCACCCTATTTCAAACCTTGTGTGTTAGAATGTTGGTGGTTGATAGTACTGTGAAGGAGAAGAGAGAAGAAATAAGGTAAATCTGAAAAACCATTCTTCATGGGATGGGCATCCTGACCCTAAATCCCTACAGTCTATTCAATTCATGAGTATAGTTTTTGCTTGTTTTCTGTATGGACACTGGAAAGAAAATCTTGTATTGGGGCAGAGGTGGTAAAAATAAGAACATTGCTTAGAAAGCTAATGGGAACTTGGGATGGTGGTTTATCATCCTAAAGCCATGACAAGGTGAAATGAGTTCTTACTATGAATTCAATTTGACAGTTAAAGAAACTAAGTCACACCAAGAACTTTCTTAAGGCCATCACTCCAGTCAAGTGTTCCCACCAGGATCTGAACCCACGGAGTCTGAGTCCAGAGTCTCCATGGTGAACAGTTATAAAATGGAACCTCTTTAACATTGTGGCATTCATGTTGCTTTTAAAGATTTAAAAAATTACAGTGCATATACAGTGCATGGATTTTCCTCAAAAAGTTGAAAATAGAGCTACACTACAACCCAGCAATCACACTACTGGGTATTTACCCTAAAGATACAAATGTAGTGATCCGAAGGGGCATATGCACCCGAATGTTTATAGCGGCAATGTCCACAATAGCCAAGTTATGGAAAGAACCTAGATGTCCATCAACAGATGAATCGATAAAGAAGGTGTGTGTGTACACACACACACACACACACACACACACACACACACACACACAATGGAGTACTATGCAGCCATCAAAAAGAAATGAAATCTTGCCACTTGCAATGATGTGGATGGAACTAGAGGGTATTATGCTGAGCAAAATAAGTCAATCGGAGAAAGACAAATATCATATGATCTCTCTGATATGAGGAATTTGAGAGGAAGAGTTGGGGGTTGTGGGAGGTAAGGGAGGAAAAAATGAAACAAGACGGAATCGGGAGGGAGACAAACCATAATCTCATAAAACAAACTGAGGGTTGCTGGGGGGAGGGGGGGAGGGGGGGAGGGAGAGGGTGGTGGGGTTATGGATATTGGGGAGGGTATGTGCTATGGTGAATGCTATGAAGTGTGTAAGCCTGGTGATTCACAGACCTGTACCCCTGAGGCAAATAATATATTATATGTTAATAAAAATAATTAATAAAAAATAATCAAAAGATTATAGTGTATAAATGAACACTTTTTGACCTGCTAATGAGGAAGAATCATAGGTCTCTGTAAAAAAGATTGTTTTCCCTTTGGTTAGGTAGCTGTGCATAACATTAGGTACTTTAGGTTTGGAATTAAACTATAATAAATAAGTAATGACTCTATGGGAATAATTTTCAAAAAAATATGTTGAAAAAAATTATACCATGTGGGAAAATTACCTAGTTGACCTATTTTCTTTTCTATCATAAAATCTCCAAAAAAATTTATTAGTAAAATTACACCTAAGTAGCTGACTGCATACACTGACCAGATTGGACAAAGCAGAAGTGAGATGGAGGTATGGGATAGAATATGATTAGGTAGAAGACTTTGTTCTTGGGATCTTGGCCTTCAGAGGCATCCAGGATGATCCCAGGGTCCTGGTATTGAGCCCCACATCAGGCTCTCTGATCAGCAGGGAACCTGCTTCCCCCTCTCTCTCTCTGCCTGCCTCTCTGCTTACTTGTGATCTCTCTCTCTCTCTGTCAAATAAATAAATAAATAAATCTTAAAAAACAAAAAAGGCACCTAGGCATCCAGGGAGAAGGAGTTTTGGAGAAGTAGCTTGCTATTGTGAGAAGAATATCTCATAATAGCATTGGGGGGTCAATATTAATACATTTTTTCAAGATTTATTTGTTTATTTATTTATTTATTTGACAGACAGAGATCACAAGTAGGCAGAGAGGCAGGCAGAGAGAGGAGGAAGCAGGCTCCCTGCTGAGCAGAGAGCCCGATGTGGGGCTCCATCCCAGGACTCCAGGATCATGACCCGAGCCAAAGGCAGAGGCTTTAACCCACTGAGCCTCCTTGACACCCCAAATATTAATACATTTATCAGAGGCTATAATTACTGAGAATGTACATTAGATGGACATTAGACACTCTGGAAAATAAACAGTGTCCTTAGGAAAGGCAGAATGGAAATATGCATAATCAACATATGGCAAGACACAGCCCTCTTTAGTAGAGTAGGGAACAACTGAGTATTTCATATCCTTCACATGTTTCCTCTCTGTTTCTTGTGGCTCTAGCTCAGAGCTTTATGCCATCAAGAATCTTTATGCCCACACTAATTGTAATTTAAATCCATTTATCCATGTTCTATTGCTAAACAGAAGAAACAACTAGAAACACTCGTTCTTCGATAATTTTGCCTGCTCTTTAAGAACCTTATAAACCTACCTCTCAGTTTTTGGTTTTCTTTTCTGAAGAACAAATAATCTCATCTCCTTTTATCTTTCCTTAGAGGTCCTATTTTCCCATCCTGTAATCATTTTACTGTTTCCATCTGTACCTACTTTAGTTTGTCCTATCCCTTTTCAAATGTGTATCCACAAATTAAGTACAGCACTAGCAAAACTGGAATAGGTCTAAAATTCCTATTGATTGATCTATTATTGGAATAACTACCTTGATTTAGATAAGGCAACACATAGAAAAGGATGGTAAGAGCATAGAGGGAAAAAGGAGAAAATGTACCTGCTACCATAGAACTATATTTGCAGATCCAGAAAGTAATTCTAAGGAGTGGAACTTGCCCTAAAGAAAAATGAGAAAATGCATAACAATACAAGAAAATGCCTATTATGGAAGTTAAATAAAAAATGAAGAAAACAAAAATTATATCTATAAAATGATTACAACTACAAATGCATGTCTGCATATAAATGGGCAAACAGGAAGAGAGCATACAGGGGAAACTTTTTTTCTTAGAGTAGTATAACTTTCTGCGTTCTTTTTAAATTTTAATTTTCCTGATTTTAGTAGTGCTATGTGTGCAATAACTGAAACATAATTCTAGAAGAACTATCTGGAGAATAAGAAAGGAAAGCCTAGGACCCCCTAACAATGTAATAATACTTAAGAATAGTAAAAACAAACCAACAAAAAAACAAACAAAAACCTCAAAGCACATAACAATCTGTACTATTTTCATGCTTTTACTAAATCTTATAGATATCATATACTTTTGTTATTCATGCTTGTAATGTATGGATAAGGAGGGGTAGAAATGACCTAATTTGTACCCTGGAATCTCATGCCCCATCCCTCAGATTGGAACAACAATAAAAAATTAAAAGGACAAATTAAAAAATAGATAAAGAGAAACAAGCTCAGAATTTTAGGTGTGGAAGTACACTTAAGCATCATCCAGCCTCTAAAACCCTAATTTCACAGGTGACAAACTAATGACCAAAGCGTAGGACTGGATTTGTCACCGTAATAAAAATGAAAGAAACACAGAATACAGGTATACTCTGTTCCAAGGTACCTCTAGATACATGTAAGTCACTCTATTAAAGACTATACCTGACCTAAGAGTAATAGAGTGTTGGGACTTTGTAAGTATTCTGTTGGTTGAGACAATGTTTCCTACTAGTTGATGTCTTACACAAGTGTGACCAATGTAGGGAATTATAAGTGCTTGGCCTTGTCTTGGCTCAAAAGAAAAAAAGGGGATGAGGATTGTCATAAATCCATTATAAATCATGGTTCAAAGAAATTCTATAGAACTTTGTGGTTAAGATGGAGTTTTGTTACAGTTTTTTATATGTGTATATATACATATATATATATATATATATTTACCACATACTCTGTATACATATAAATACATATATATGTACATATATTCACATACATAGGTATATCATATATATCATACATACGTATTCAGACATACATAGTCTTACCTGGTTAATTTGAATCACTTGTGTTTTCATCTAATACTTAGTTCATAGCTCAAAATTCTGCTTGAAACATTAATGCTCAGTGTCTCTTCTTCCATCACAAATCTGTAGAATAGTTTTTCACCTCAATTTCTGATATTCACCTCATTATTTTTCTGCCCTGATCTGAATTGATAATATCAGCCCACCATTTCCATCAACAAAATAACTATCCTGTGGAAGAGAAAGAAAATGCCTGAAGTCTTAAATATGGTAAAAGTCATTTTCCATACATCTAACAGACAATAATGTGGAGGTCCAAAACAAAGCTAGATGAATAAGTGTTTAAAATCTCTTTCTTGGGTGCCTGGGTGACTCAGTGGGTTAAGCCTCTGTCTTTGGTTCAAGTCATGATCTCAGGGTCTTGGGATTGAGCCCTGCATCAGGCTCTCTGTTCAGCAAGGACCCTGCTTCCACCTCTCTCTCTCTCTGCCTGTCTTTCTGCCTACTTGTGATCTCTGTCTGTGAAATAAATAAAATCTTTAAAAATTAAAAAATAAAAATAAATATAAAAACTGGCAACGGTTAAATATTTATTAAAAAAAATAAAGACTCTTTATTGGGCACCTGGGTGGCTCAGATGGTTAAGCATTGGCCTTCAACTCAGGTCATGATCCTGGGGTCCTGGAATCAAGTCCTGCATCAGGCTCCCTGCTCAATGGGAATCCTGCTTCTCCCTTTGTCTCTGGTTCTTTCTCTCTGTCCTTCATGAATAAATAAATAAATAATCTTTAAAAAAAACTTTCTTTCCACCATATTCCAGGAGAATTGTTTTGTTTTTTTGTTTGTTTGTTTGTTTTGGTGTGTGTACAAGTGCATGACTGGAGACATATTCTCAAGGATCTTAAGGTTAAGGAACAGTCTTTGCAAGTCTGAACTTAGGATACTGTCATCAGGTAGCTTCCAATTTAGTAACTGCACCGGCCTTATTAATTGGATTAAATGCTGGCCAGTGATATTCTCTAGTCAACATAGCCAACTTTGACATGGGAATTGGAGGAAATTTATACCCAGCAGTAGCTATAGTAGTGTGATCAGATATAGGGACTGTTGAAATGATGGTGCCTCAGACTCAGTCAAATTTTCACACAAATCAAGCAATCTATCAAAGTAAATCTATCAAGTAATTTATCAGTAAGTTATTGGACAAAATGGTAGATTACTGGGGAATTTTGCAAAAATGTTAGATGGATTAAAAGTGTGTTAAGACCCTTACACTTCTTGGCTGAAGGAATAGAAAATATGTCTGCAGTGGCTTACAAATTAAGGATTTTTTTTCCCCCTCTTGAATGAGTAATGCAAGTAGCTCAGCCTTTCAGTGATTCCAATACTGAGCTCATTGCTATTCCCCTTGTCTATGCCAGTGATGGCCAGAACTATAGCTATCATGTCTAGATTATGGCAAGAATGAGGAATAAGAAGTGGTGGTCCTTGTACTCAGTAAGCAATGGTTTTCTGGGCAAAGAGTGCGTTTCTAGAGTGCTACATGTCATTGGCTAACACCATGCAGTGTGGCCATCTGAAACTGAAAAGTGCCCAGGGAGAAAAGGGTTCAGAATCATGGTTTGGTCAGCCCACTGTGTCTGCGACAACATCATATGGGGAGATATGCTAGAAATAAGGGAGCTGCCTATTTAGTCACTATAAAGAGAATCTTCAAATCATGAGTTTTTGATGACATATAGGCTTGGGACTTTGCTTTAATCTGGACAGTCTCCACCAATGAGATGGGACTATGTCTTAGGCTGTCTACATGGGTGTGCATATCAAATTACTGGGGGGAACAAATGGGTTTATTTTTTAAAGATTTTATTTATTTATTTGTCAGAGAGAGCACACAAGCCAGGGAAGCAGCAGGCAGAGAGAGAAGCAGGCTCCCCACTGAGCAAGGAGCCTGATTCGGGGCTCTGTCCCAACACTCTGGGATTATAACCTGAGCCGAAGGCAGATGAACCAACTGAGCTACCCAAGCATCCCAACTAGTGCATTTTTAAATTGCTCTTGGGATTGTCTTTTTTCCAAATTAATTTCTGTAATGGGTTTGTTTTTCATAGTGTTATTTCTATCATTTGCTTGTATCTTGTAGTTCATTTTTTTTGAAATTATTGTTTGTTTCAAGGTATATTTGGTTAGCACTCCATGTGGCATCACATTTAAATTATTTTTAAAAAGGTATTTCCATTTCAAATCATTAACCAATTCTGTTAATCTGGTTAAGTTGTTGACACATTTTGATTCCCATTTGTATTAGCAGAAATAAGACAGATATAGATGCAATATTTTTAAACATGGTTTTACAAACTTAGGCTTAGTTCCACAGTGATCTTACCTTTCCATCTCTATATGACTTAAGCAGATACCACAAAACAGTTTTCTTTTTTTTCATTCAACTTCCCTCCTGTATTTTGAGAATAAGAGGCTGGAGTATATCGGGAAGTTTCTCTGTCAGATGGAGAGTAAGGTGACATTAAATATGTGATAATTCAGCAAAAACCTGAAATTGGGTAATCCAAGGAAATCCACAGGTGAAGAAATATACAAGGTTTGGAAGTCTACAATTGAGAGATCTGTGGGAAAGTATACAGGGCACTAAAATCTAAAAGCCTGGCAAAAAATGGCTTTTCTAGCCACAGAAATGCAGTGTTATTAAAGACTTCTGCTTCAAGAGTCATACATAGGGAAATGCAAGGATCCAAGCTGAGAAATGCTGTAAAAAAAAAAAAAAAAAAAGACTATCAGGAGAGGAAATTAAGCCAATGATCAGAGCTTTGTAAGACCGAAGTCATGTAGTATAATGGCCCAGTTCTTTGTAGGAGAAAGTGCTGTATGGTGTGCCTGCCCCCTCCCAGTTTTATTGAGTAATAGTTGACTTAGATCACTATCTCAGTTTAAGGCATACAGCATGCTGCTGCTTTGATTTACATACATTGTGAAATAACTACCACACTAGGTTCAGCTAACATTCGTTGTCTCATATACATACAGTAAAAATAAAAGAGAACCAAAAAGGAAGAGAAAATTCTCGTTGTGATGATAGTCACAGGATTTACTCTCCTAACAACTTCCCTATATATCATAGAGCAGAGGTAGCTACAAGTCACTATGTTGTACATTACACCTCTGGTACTTATTTATATTCTAACTGGAAGTTTGTACCTTTTGACCTTCTTCTAATTCCTTCTTCTCCCATCCTCAGAGTCTGGTAATCACAAGTCTGATCTCTTTTTCTGAGTTTTTTTTTTTTTTTTTTTTAATTCTGCATGTAAGTGTGATCATAGAATATTTGTCTTACTCTGTCTGAGTTATTTTACTTAGAATAATGCCCTCAAGGTCCATCCATGTTTCACATTGATGAATGAATGGATAAAAGAATTGTGGTATATACGCATGCAGTGGAATGTTATTTAGCCATAAAAAAGAGGAAATCTTACCATTTGCCACAGCATGAATGGATCTCGATGTTTCTTTTAAGGTAAAGTTGTGGAGGTATAATGACAAGACCATGGACTTTGCATTTTGTTTCAGGTCCCTGGATACATCACCATCACCATCATCAACATCATCATCATCATTATTATTATTATTAAAGAGAGAGCACATACATGGGTATGTATGTATTTCACAACCCTGAGATCATGACCTGAGCCAAAATCTAGAGTCAGATGCTTAACTGACAACCACCCAGGTACCTCTCCATCCACCCGCCCCCCATCATGTATTACTTAATAATTGTGTCAAGTTCCTGGGCACCGGGGTGGCTTGGTTGGTTGAGCAACTGCCTTCGGCTCAGGTCATGATCCCAGAGTGAAGGGATCGAGTCCCGCATCGGGCTCCCAGCTCCACAGGGAGTCTGCTTCTCCCTCTGACCTTCCCCCCTCTCATGCTCTCTCTCACTGTCCCTCTTTCAAATAAATAAATAAAAATCTTAAAAAAAAAAATGTGTCAAGTTCCTGAGCTTCAGTGTTGGGTCCAAGAGTCCTAAGGACTAGATAAATGCATCACAATTTTTGGTCAGAGCTAAGAAGAAAATAAAATACCTTTCAAAAGGACACTTCAGTACTAAGCTTTTTTCTCTATTTGAGTACAGTTAACAATGTTACATTGATTTCAGGTGTACAGCTAAGTGTCTTTTCTTACCACTCCCTTTGCCTCCAATTTTTTGTAAGTTCTAAACTATATCTACTGCTAAATTTCACTGCATCAGTAATTCTATTTGAGATCAAATCTCCAATGCACCTCAACTCTAAAATTGATATGATAGCAGGTGGCTTAGGCAGTTAAGCATCCAACCTTTGATTTCAGCTCAGGTCATGATCTCAGGTTCCCAGGATCGAGCCCCACGTGGGGCTCTGTGCTCAGTGGGAAGTGGGCTTGAAATTCTTTCTCCCACTTCCTCTTCCCCTCCCCCCACTCATGCACTTTTTCTATCTCCAAAATAAGTAAATAAATCTTTAGGATAAATACATAAATAAAGTTGATCTGATAATGAATCTGCACAGCTGTTCAGCTCTCCAAATTCATCCCGACTATTGACATGCTTATTTTCAGAATTTGTTCTATCAAAGGAAGTCAAATGGTTTCTGGTCAGGGTCGATGGACAAGCAGGGAGGAGAGGAAGGGGACAAGTTTTTTTTTTTTTTTTAATTTATCTGTTTTTAATCTAAACATTAGGACAACTGCTAACAAATCAATGTCAACACCCAATGATTTTTAAGTAGTTTTTCTTACTATAACTCTGTCTCTCTGCCTACCTGTGATCACAGCTGATATCATGCTGCAGTAACAATCTCAAGATATCAGTAAGGTCACATAACAAAGGTTTGTTTTTCCCTGAGAGTTGAGTGGGGAGTCTAAATAAATCTCTGGGCAGTTTCTCTCCAAGTGCTGCTGGCTCAGCCCTCCAGGTTTCTCTGTCTGTGGCACCCAAGGATCATCACTGGCTTTGCAGTCACTGTACCAGCAAGTGAAGGGGGCAGCATCAAGAATCAGAAAATGCCATGGCTCCTACAGGCCTCGTGTTGCTTTCACTTGTATTTCACTGGCCAGAAATAATGACAGGGCCTGGCCTAACCTCTAATGATCAGGGAAGTACAATTCCCCCATGTGCTGGATTTGGAGAACTTGAGTGGGGGCCAACAGCAGTGAATTCTGCCATGGATAGTGGTAAACCCTCAAGTAATTAAAAATAATCTCTCTTTGGCCTTAAAGTCATTTGATGATTAAGTTTTCACAGTTGTGAGAACTAAACTCATTAGTTCTATCAGAGCTGCTGCTGTTTCCCTGCCCACCTGTCTGGCGAGGAACATTTACGGGATGGGCACCCTGCTCATTGCTTTATGGAAACGGTCTCATTTAATTCTCATGACTCTAGGAGGCCGCCATTTCTGTCTCCATCCTAACAGATGAGGAAGCTGAGACCCTGATACGATACAAAGCTGGAATTTTTTTTTAAAGATTTTATTTATGTATTTGACAGAGAGAGAGAGGTCACAAGTAGGCAGAGAGGCAGGCAGAGAGAGGGGAAAGCAGGCTCCCTGCTGAGCAGAGAGCCCGATGCGGGGCTCAATCCCAGGACCCTGAGATCATGACCTGAGCCGAAGGCAGAGGCTTAGCCCACGGAGCCACCCAGGAGCCCCCAAAGTTGGAATTTGAATAGAGTTCAATAGAATTGCAAAGTCTCAATTTGGCCCTGGGCATGAAGAGAAAAGTTACCCAGATTCTGGAAATCTTGTGATTTAGGACTCACAGTATAAGAAAAAGTTGAGTTCTGATCAGAAAGCTACCAGACATTTGTGAAAGTATATTTCTTTACTAGAAAAAATAAATTATCCATAAAACAGCAATTTCTCAAATTATTTGGGGGACACAAATTTATGCTACTATCTAAAATGTTATCTATCTCCTTTTAAAACATATTCATAAACAATTGCACCGAGAATATAACAATACTGATCTCAAATATAATTATCTTGTTTACTCTGATTTTTCATGCAAAAAAAAAATTGATGGCCACACTAAAAAAAGTTATGCAAACAAAACAAAATTTTTTTTTGAGAATTTTACTTATTTATTTGACAGAGAGAGAGAACATAAGCAGGGGGAGCAGGAGAAGGAGAAGCAGGCTCCCTGCTGAGCAGGGGAGCCAGATGCAGGTCTCCATCCCAGGACTCTGGGATCATGACCTGAGTTGAAGGGAGATGCTTAACCGACTGAACCACCTGGGCTCCCCAAACAAAGCAAATCATAAGCAAAAAGTTAAAATCATTGAGTAGACTGATGGTGTTGGGTTAGCAATAACAGGTTGAAATGTGGACCTGATTTGGACATGATAAACCGACTAATATTTTTTTAACATTTTGTCCATGTTAATGGCAATAACCACCAAAAATCATGGCCATGACATTGGCAATCACAGCAAAGAAAGCCACTGTACCATTTGCTTTGCCTTAGGAAAGTAGGCTGGTTTCAAGGGACAAGATTCCTTGAAGAAATAAAATTTGAATGAATTAGTGATGCAAAAATGAATCGCTGAATTTATTTTAGGTCAATTATATATTGTTATACCCTTTAGATAATTATCATATACCTGCTTTTCATTGTTATCTGAGTAGACATAAATTTCAAGTGGCTTCTTCAAATTTCTGCTGTCAGAGGTGTTGAAAAGAGCCCAGCATTGTGCCTGGCACATAGTAGGAGCTCAATAAAAATTTGACAAATAAACGGAAGGCATTAAACTCCTTTCTGCCTAGCAGAAATCGATGGCCCATACAAGGTGACATTGTTTCCTTCCCCTCCTGGAGTGGCAACTTGGCTACTGAGCCTTTGGAAGATATATTTTCCAAATAAATACTTAACCCTATTGAAGTTATTTATGTCCTTTTGGGTTTTCAAAAGGGGCTCCAAAATGAGAATGGTTCTTAGGAGTCATCAGAGTACATGTGACAGATGGAGACCTACAGCTTCTATTAAGAGATATCAGCTACTTCATTTTGTTGAGCTCTGAAGAGAAATCGCTTAGCTGCCAAATTCTCCATGTTTGGTTCAAAATATTAGAAGAAATGTCCTCAGTTCAGAGGCGATAGGCCCTACTTGAAAAATGTACTGCCTGAATGTTTTTGTGTTCCAAGCCACACAAAGTTCAGCCATATGCCATGTTCATGGCTTCCCTGTCCCAGGTGGCAAAATTAAAAACAATTTTGTGAGCTGCTTCAGAAAAAGCCTTTTGTATTAAAGAATATGTCTTCTTTCTCTCTCTCCCTCCATCTTGTGCCTGAGTTCATGCTCTTTCTCTCTCTCACACACACACATCAACATACACTTACACACAAATTTCATACCCTTCAATGTCTTTTCAGGAAGAACAGATGTTGACTTTAAAATTCCACTATTAAAAATAAAAACTTGGCACAAAATAACCAGTGATATTTTCCTTCCACTAAGGATGTATAAACTTAAGCAAACTCATTTTTCTTTTATCGAAGAGCCTAAGATGGAACCTATATGCATCAATAATCTTGTAAATATATATTATATGTAACATATTTAATATAATAACAATCTATAATCTTTGTATGCAGGCTTCTTTCAATTCCAGTCAATGGAATTAGCTAGAATATGAGGAGAGTGGTCTACAGTTTGGTGTTAGAAAATAACTTTCTGTGCCACGAATAGTTTATTGGGAGTCAACAGTCTTCTATTAAGGTGATTTAAGTTGAAAAATAATATTTGAAGTTCAAAATATTACAAAGGAAGGGTTTTCTTTTTTCTCCTTTTTTAATTTGTTCACTGTGCTGTGTGTACCATTGGTTAAAATCTTGGCTCCAGGGACGCCTGGGTGGCTCAGTTGGTTAAGCAGCTGCCTTTGGCTCAGGTCATGATCCCAGCGTCCTGGGATCGAGTCCCACATTGGGCTCCTTGCTCGGCAGGGAGCCTGCTCCTCCTTCTGCCTCTGCCTGCCTCTCTGTCT
Source organism: Taxidea taxus jeffersonii (assembly GCA_003697995.1). Taxonomy (NCBI): domain Eukaryota; kingdom Metazoa; phylum Chordata; class Mammalia; order Carnivora; family Mustelidae; genus Taxidea; species Taxidea taxus. Next base: position 41,004 of record ML093402.1, on the reverse strand, counting down.
GCCTGTGCTCGCTCTCTCTCTCTCTCTCTCTAACAAATAAATAAATAAACAAATAAATAAATAAAAATCTTAAAAAAAAAAATCCTGGCTCCAAATATCATCTTTCAAAATATAGTTATTTACATTTAACAGTTCTATTAGAAAACTCTATTTTCAACTTTATGAACCTGAAAAGCTACAGCCTCCTTGCCAACTTATGTCACTGACTTCCTACCTGGGGTGTACATTCACAGAGGTCTGGTGGTGAATCCAAATGCATCAGAAATATGAGTGGATAGGGATTTTGGTGGGAGGGAAGAGGTTTTTCTTAATAGTCTTCCAGATATGAAAGAAGAAGTAAAACAGGATTTTTAGAAATAGAGGGTTTTTTCTTTTTTTAGTTGAGTTGCTTTTTTAATCCCACTTAAGTGGATTCCTTGCTTTGTTATTAAAGAGTGTCTGGAAGGAAGTTTTCAATCCAAAGGTTTACAAAAAAAATTTAATTGAACCTGTCGTCCTGGTGTAACAGAGTCAATAATGACTCTGATCATGCTATGAATGCTTCAGGAGAATAATGAGTGTTTTGGTTTTTTTTTTTTTTTAATGTGTGAACATTGATATTTTTTATTGTAGATTCTTTGTAATAGATTGTCCTTTATACATGCTTACTTTTATTTTGAATGGACTTTTCTGGTAGTGTTTGAAAAAATAATCTTTTTTTTTTATACTATAAAATACACATTTTGGAACTAATGAGAGCACATGCTTTGATATTTCTTCTTCTTCTTCCGGGTGTGACGGTTTATCGTACAGCAATAGAATACGAAAATGAGTTTATTAAGTTTACTTAGAAATGATTCAAAGATATCTGTGTGAGCTCCTTGAGCTATGTCAACATTTTCTTGAAAGATACCTGAGATTATTTGATGTTTACTTTTTTAAGTATAGTATTTGTAAGTTAAAGTGCACAGGAACATTTTATTACATTTTAAATGTAATTCCTGATCCCCAGATGCTGTCCATATAAATCTGAACAAACCCAAGACATCGCTATCTATATTAGATCAACAAATCGTCTCAGTACCTGGGCTAGTGTTAAGAATAAGCAGCAAAAGTGAAATTCCTTGGTAATAAAACTTCTGTTTCTTGACAAGTGTGATGTAAGGACATTTTTTTTTTTTTCTCTGCTGCCTACACCTTTCAAAGTAGGTTACACTGCACGGTCCGATTATGTCTTCCTGTATGATTCCTGTAACCTCTATTTCAAAAGTGCATGCCGTGTAAATAATACACTTTTCTAACAACTGTTTTAATGGTCACTGTTTTTAAGGTCATCTTCATGTGAAATTCAAAACTGCAAAACGCTGAAAATCCAATTTTGTTTCAAAGGAAAGGATGTATGCTTCTTTTTCCTTTTCTTTTTTTTTTTGCTTTTGGGTTTTTATTCCTATTTCTTAAAATGGCAATCTCAATGGGAATTGGCGTACTCATACATCAAACTTCATTTGTGCCAACATCAGATTAAATAATTTTTCTAAGCTTTAAGTGCACCATAAAATTGGGCATACCTATGTGGGCTATTGCTATTGACTTCTCAAATTATTACATTACACTTTTCTTCTTCAAACCAGACAAATATGATATTTTCAGGGCTAGGAGACCCAAATGTATCTCTTCCTATTGCCCTCAAATCACATTAGAAGATACTGTGTCTTCTGGTTCATGCAGGAAAAAAAAAAAAAAACCCAAGTACTGCCATATAGAGCACCCCTGATATGATTTCTAGATCTAGATCCCCAAATAACCAAAGGTCCATATGTGTGTTCTTACTCAACATTTATTATATTTTTTCTGATTATGATGTTATTATAGAAATGTGGAAAATCACATACAAATGCAATGGGGAAAAATCATTTACAATTCTGCCCAGCTACTCATAATTTGTATTTTGAGATGTCATAATCCTTTGGCAACTGATGTTTTAAGATGACACTCTTTTGTATCATTATGCCAAAATTTTAAATTCACGACATATTTACATGTACAAAATTCAGTTCGATCTCTTTAAACAAGTGCAGAATGATGGCATCTCTTTAAACTGCACTCCTTTGATATAAAAATAAAGGAAGATACATGCAAAAAATGTGATTTTGTACAAAGATCAGGAGGTATTTTAGTCGCCGATATCTGTTAAAACAAAACAAAAGGAAAACACAGGGTCACAACAAAATGCTAATCAAAGTTAAAAAAAAAATTCAAACCAGAGTAAGATGTACATAGCATACAATTAATGGAACACATTACCTTTACCCAATGCCTTTACCCAATAAAGGGTAGCAAAAGTAATATTTCACTGGAAGATTGAAGAAGGTCAATCAGTAGCACAATTAGCAAAGTAGATATTTAATGCTATAGATCTCTTCCGTTTTGTAGTAAATTCTTTTTATACTTTAAGTGTGATATTTTTTATTGTTTTCCAGTAAAAAACCCTTATTTCCCACTAACTCTTGATAAAATTGCAGATTTTATTGTTCGTTAGAGTCCCAGAAATTAAAGTTCCATATTGATAAGGATGACATACATATATCTCTTTAGTTTTTGAGGTTCATATATTCGTATTTGTTTTGTTTTGTTTTGTTTTACAAAATGGCATCATTGTATTTTGTAATGTATCTTTTCCTTTACTAATATAACTTTTGTTTCCCATGCTCTTATAATTTTACTAAATAACTTTGAATGGCTGCATATATTCCCATCAGTAAATAATACATACCTTCTTAAAGGTTCTTAGATGTTGGGGTCCCTAGAGGGCTCTGTTAGTTATGTGTCTGCCTTTGACTCCGGTCATGATCTCAGGGTCCTGGGATCGAGTCCCATATTGAACTCTTGGCTCATCGGAGAGCCTGCTTCTCCTTCTCCCTCTGCCTACTGTTCCCCCGGCTTGTGCTTTCTCTCTCTGTCAAATAAATAAGATCTTAAAAAAATATAAAAAAATAAAGCTTCTTATATGTCTATGAATGGACTTTCACAATACTGGTATTTTTTTCTTTTCTTTTTTAAGTGGGGTCTACACCTAATGTGGAGCTTGAATTCATGACCCTGGGGTCATGCTCTACCAACTAAGCAGACCAGGCACCCCCATTTTTATTTATTTATTTTTTAGATACTGGATATTATTAAAATATTTTGCCATTGCTACAAAGGTAATACTGTATCTTATTGTTATATTATATACCAGGCACTAAATACTCTTCATGCATTTATTTTCCATGTGCTTTTCTTTTATGAAGGGTCTTTCCTAAGCTTCCACATATTTTTTTAATAGAAGCATTCTTTTCTAGAGCTTTTTGCATTTAATGTTTATTAATTTTTTGTTTTGATTCTTCTTGAGTTGATAATTTGCCTTTTAGCTAATTTCAAAATTTTTATTAGAATTCAGAAGTTACATTTAGATTCAGCCAAATTCAACAATCTTTTTTTTTAGGGTTTTTGTCTTCATCTTTACAAAATCCAAATATCTCATAAATACAGATAGCACATTCACATAATTTTTTTAAAGATTATTATTTGAGAGGGAGAGAGAGAGAGAGAGAGAGAAAGAGTGCATAAGCCAGGGAAGGGTCAGAGGGGAGAGAGAGAATCTCAAGCAGACTCTCCACTGGGAGCAGAGCCTGAAGCAGGGCTCTGTCTCCAGACCCTAAGATCATGACCTGAGCTGAAATCAAGAGCTGGTCGCTTAACTGACTGAGCCACCCAAGTTCCCCTCACAGTAATGTTCTTATCAGTACATACTGCTCCATGTCTTGTAAGCTTCCCAGGAGATTTTCCTACATGTACTTCAAATAAACAAACAAACAAACAACCCCAGAAACAAAAACCATGACTTAGAGTCATCATCTGTCCTCCTTGAAAGATTCAGAGAAATGGCTTTCTTATTGGTTAATGATGTTTGTACCTGGTCTCTTGTTCCTTCCAATTAAAGTATTTCCCAGGAAGCCTCTAATTTCCTATGTAAAAATGTCTCTGCTGAGCATAAACCAACAAGTAACCAGATATACTCTGACACATTTGATATCTATTCTGCCTCGTTGCCTCATTGAGACCCCAGGGAGATTTAGGTGTTTGCCACCCATAAGTCAGGTACTCTCCCAATGCCAGAGTTAGTCCCACGAGGTGGTCATTTATCCTTGTGTCTGAAATATCATTGACTAATATTCATTGTTCTGCGTGATGGTGAAATGGAGCATTTCTTTCTGAGTTTTCATGTGGGAAGGTAAAGGAAAATTAGCAGCCATACTATATTTTTTTAATTCCACATTCAGAAACTGTCCCCAAAAGGAATTCTAATATTTTTCATCTGACAATAAATCTCAAGCAATTGAAACATAGACAATTCAATGCTATATAATGTATGCTAAAGTAAGTTATTTTAGCTAGAGGAAAATTGTAGCAGCAGATGGAACTCGAGATCTTCTTCAGGAAAGATTGAAGAATACCAGAAAGGGTGAGTATTAGATAAACACAAAAGGCATGTTTTTGGGAGAGCCTTCATTTTGCATATATATATATATATATATATATATACACATATATATATACACACACACACATATATAAAATAAATATAAATATATAAATAAATCATATAAATATTTAAATAATATATAAATATACATATATTTAAATATATATGTATTTAAAGGACTAATGTCTCCTTAAAACAAAAACGGAAATAGTGTATTGTGGGATCTATAACATATAGAACAATAAAACATAAGAAAATAAGTGAATGAAGGATGAAAGGAAGATAAATTGAATATATAGTTGTAAAATTTTAAAAAGATTTTTATTTATTTATTTGAAAGAAGGAGAGAGTAAGCACAAGCTGGGAAGGGGCACAGGGAGAGGGGCAAGAGATTCCCCGAGGATGCAGGGCTCGATCCCAGGACCCAGAGATCATGACTTAAGTCAAAGGCAGATGTTTAAGCAACTGAGTCACCCAGGTGCCCCGGAAATATTCTTGTAAGAGAGTTGTAAGATTCTCAAATTGTTTTTAAATGAGTATATTATTATTTGAAGGTTGACTATGACTACTTAAAGATAAATAAAGTAATCAATAGAGCAGTTATCCAAGATAGTACAAAAATGTGGCTAAATGCTAATATCCAAGGAAAATGGAATGCAAAAACATGCAACTTCTTTTCAGGGAAGAAATGGGGGGTGAACATGAAATACATTTCAATATGGAAGGGCTAAACTGAATCAATTTTAAAACTTCTGTATACGTGAGGGGAAATTTAGTAAACATAAGGGGGAAATAAATAAGTGCAAAGCTTAGTTCGAGCTTTTAAGACCCTTCATTCAGTATTAGATAAAACAGGCAGACCCCCCCACAAAATGCAGTAAACATATAGATGATTTGAAAGACATTATCAACCAGTGTGATCTAGTTAATGCTATTGAATGCCATACCTAACAAATACACATGGAACATTTATTAAAACAAGCTATTGACTGAGTACTAAAATATATTTAATACATATTGAAGGCTTGAAATCATTCAAGTTATAACATCTGACCCCAGTGGTGTTGACTTAGACATTAACAGTGATAGGATACTGGAATTTCAGAAAAGCCTAGGTATTTGGAAATTTATTAACCCACCTTTACATAATCCATGAATCTAAAAATAAATCACAGGTAAAAATTAGAAAATATTTTGGATTGAATAATAATGAAAACACAATATGTTAAAATTTGTTGAATACAGTAAAAGTGGTTCTTAGAGGACAATATATAACTTCATTTTTAAAATTTACTTTATTTATTTTTGTTTAAATTTGTATCTTCATTTAAAAAAAAAAGATTTTTATTTTTAAGTAATTTCTACATTCAACATGGGCCTTGAACTTACAACCCAAAGATCAAGAGTCACATGTGCCACCACCTGAGCCAGCCAGGTGACCCAAATGTGTAAATTTAAATCTTATACTTCAAATTAAAGTTGTAAAATCAATTATGTAAGCTTCCTCATTTAGAAACTCAAAGAAAGAAAAGCAAATTGAACTCAAAGTAAAGGAAAAAAAGTAATGAAAATGGGAGCAAAAATCAATGCTTTAGAAAACAATTACACAGAAAATTAAGTCAAATACTAGTTATTTGAAAATATTAATAATATTGATACCAATTATCCCTAAATTGATCTATAGATTCAACATGATCCCAGTCAAAGTTCTGGAAGGCTGATTTGTGAAAACCGACAAGCTTATTCAAAAATTGGTATGTACATTTAAAGGACCTACATAGCCAAAACAATTTTGTGAATGAGATACCCACCATAAGCAAATTTATGAATATATAAATTTATGTACACATAAATTATATATTTACATATATAGTTATACGTGTAATTGATTTTTTATTAATTTCAACGAAGGAAGGAAAAATCTTTTAAAAAAATATTCCTAAAGCAATTGGCTATACATTGAGGTAAAAAATTACCTATAATCTCCATCTAATTGCATACACAAAAATGAACTTGAGGTGAGGCCAAAATGTGAACTCCAAACCATAAAGTTTCTAGAAGAAAATATAGGAGGTTATATTCGCAACCTTGGAGAAGAAATGATTTCCTTTATGGTTACAACCATCAAAATTGATACTTTTTTTCAAAATTACCTCTTCTCCTTAAAAGGCACTGTGTAAGAGTCTGGAAATATATGCTATACATCACCAAAATCTGTATCCAGAATTAATTAATTAATTAATTAATTAATTACTTTTTAAAGACAGAGACAGCATATGGGAGCAGGGAGGCAGAGGGGCAGTGGGAGAGAGAGAGAAAATCCTAAGCAGGCTCCATGAACCCAGAGCAGAGCCAGAGCTGGGGCTCAATCTCACAACGCTGAAATCATGACCTGAGCCAAAACCAAGAGTCAAATGCTTAACCAGTTGGGCCACCCAGGTACCCCTGTATCCAGAACTTTTATAAAACTTCCACAAGTCAACGATAAAAAAGACAACAAACAACCCGATTAAAAATGAGCAAAGGAGTTTAACAAATACTTCACCAAAGAAGATATAAAAATGACAATAAACGCATTCGAAAGTGCTCAGTGTGTTGAGTCATGAGGCAGATGTAGATCAAAAACACAGTGAGATACTGTTTTTTTTTATCCACTAGAATGATTAAAAGTAAAACTAAGAGCACCAAATATTAGACGAATATGCAGATCAACTGGAATTCTTATCCATTGCTGGTTGGACTCTCCAGTGGTACAACCACTTTAAACAACTATTAGACAGTTTCTTATAAAGTTAAATATTCATTTCCCATCAACCCATCCATTCCAATCCAATCTTAGGTATTTCCCCAAGAAATTAAAATATGCTGGCACAAAGACTTACACAAAGTGTTTACACCAGTCTTATTTATAATGGCTGAAAGATGGAAAACATTCACCTGTCTACCAAAATATAGAAGCATAGGTATATAATTTGTGCCATAATCATATATAAAATATTAAGGAATATAAAAAGGATTGAAGAACTGATTCACAACATGGATAAAACTCAAAAACAGTATATTGCTTGAAAGAAGTCAGATCAACAAGGAGTACATGTTACATCAACCTCACTGATATCAAGTTTTAGATGAGGCAATACTAAACTCTGATGATAAAAATGGGAACATTTTTCATCTGTGGAGTTTGGGAATTGACTGGAGTATGGCCTGAGGGAACTTGCTGAGGTGATAGGAATATTCTATATTTTCTTCTATATTAATCTTCACACTGTGCATTTTATTGAATGTAAATATTATCTCAATTAAATGCAAATATATTTACATGAAAAAAGTACACTTAAGGAGCATAACTGAGGAAGCTGAGGAGTTAGGAATGTGTTATGTCAGAGAAAACGACGGAGAAAAAAGGATATAGGTGAAATTGATCAGTATTTGCAATAATATGAACAAATAAGACTTTTGAATCAAAAGACAGAGATGGCCAGATTGGATAACAAGATCAAATTTTACCTATTTTTTTTTTTATAGGCAATGCCTCTTCCTACAGGGGCACAGAAAAGTAAAAAAAAAAGATGTGTGTGTGTGTGTGTGTGTGTAGCAGGCAAACACCAAAAGAAAGCTGTTTGCGTTATCAATATCAAATGAGAAAGACTTTAAAGCAAAATCGTTATTGAAGTACAATGGGGTCATTAAACGGAGACATCACAATTCATTAGGTGGAAGCAGTTTGATTTAGTAAGCACCTGATAACACGTTCATAATATATATATAAGTATATATATCTGTATATATTATCTGTATCTATATATCTTTATCTATCTTTCTATCTATACATATGGAGAGAGAGAGTGCGCACGTTGTATAACTGAGAGAAAATAACCATGTCTGAATCATAAAAGAAGATACCAAATGGTATCATAAAAGAAGATACCAAAAGATACCTAATTAGTGATATTACTGTAAGCTGTGCCTTCTGCAGTTTGTACTAATGGAATAAATCAAGGTCTTCAGATGCTAAGATGTACTCGAAGCCACAAGTCTCCCAACTGTCCTGTATAAGGTCCAGTAAGTGGGGCATTCATTAAGGATATTTTTAGGCACCATCAAGAACTTTGGTCTCTCAGTATGACACACATCTATGAATAGATAGATACACACAGAGCTAACATATAATGGTGTTTGTGTCCATGTATATTTATATACATGTATATTTTATGTACCTGTGCATGTCTGCGTGTATAGGCAAGATGAGTCATTAGTTGTTGGCTGTGATGGATGATATGGGACAAATATTTGTTAAATAATTTAATCTGATTTATTTTCCAAAGAGACTGCTGAAAGTAGTAATGTCCAGTTTTATCAGTCAGAACGCAGCATCCTAGAGGTTAAATAGTTGTATAAAATATACCAAATGTGATTTTTCCCTTTATTTTAACTACTGCTTTTATTCACCCTTATAGAATATAAAAGTAGCTACTGAATGGTGGACCTGGGGTTTTAATTCAAGTCTAAATGTAAAGTGTGTTACCTTGACCACTATACCTGCCTGCTTCTTATTAGCGAGTTCAGCAATGGATCACAGAGCCAGACCTGAAGCCTGGAGGAAAAGCTTATGTTTGGGAGTTGGTGTCAGGACCCATGCGGGGACTCTCAGATTAGAAGCCAATAAATCAGAGTCATAAAATCAGAATGTCATTGAGCACATTATGATGCTTGACTTATTTTTGTTGTTTTTAAGTACCTTTTGGTGTAAAATATTTTTTTTTAAACAATCTCCAAGTGTCTCGGTGACACAGGAGCCTGAGGAAGACACTGAAAATTTATAGCAAGTAAAGAATGGCAAGTGGAAGTTAAAATATACAGTATCATTATGACTAATTTAAAATATATAAAATGTCATTGATATTTTCCTTATTCCTTGTGCCGCTTTTATGATTCTTTCTAACAGGACATAAAAATATTTTAAAGGCTCTCAGTTATAGGTTCATTTGCAACCTCTGTCCCTTAAACCGATTTTTCTTCTATGAGTTATTAATTTCACAATCAGAAGGGATCCTCCCACAGTCACCGGGATTAGTTGTGGGGTGACATCTGGAGTCGCCGTCCTGATCTCCACTTCCCCTACCCCCGATACACCCTGTGGAAGGGACTGCCATCAGCAAGGGCCAGAGACCCACCATTGCACTGCTGCTCCCACAGTAGGCCTTCCTCCCCTCTACCCCTCCACTCTACCAGCCATGAATCACCCTGGAGGAAAATGAGGAGGGAAGGCAGCCAGAAGTCTAGGCTGGTCTCCTTCTGGAGAACTACAGAACCAAAACATCCCAGGACATTTGGGGAAGAGTGGAATGGAAGAGACTTTGAGGAATCTTCAGTTTATCCTTTGGTTTAGCCTATACCGTGAAGCCAGATTTGTCTTCTCACATTAGGAAAGCTACTGACTGTGGGCTCGAAATTTGGGTGCGGAGGCACTAAACAGTGGGTGAGTCTCTTTATTGGGAAGGCATGGCCCAGCGAACAAGGATTCCTTTCCTCATAGTCAAGTGTGTGAAGGTGCAGTTTTAGCAACATTATTACGTGTCTGATATAATTCCCAAGAGCCAAGATGGCGCAGCCTCTAAATGTTCCATTATCTCACTGGTTTCCCACACCACCATTACTATGATTATATGTCTGCAGATTGTGATTTGGGCTTGAGTCAACATTATCAATCAATGTAGATGATTCACATAAACTGTATTTTAATCTGACTTACATCAGAACGGTGAGAAAAATGACTCCCCAAAAGCCAAGCACTTGGAAGATCTCCAGTAAAAAAAAAAAAAAAAAAATTCAACAGAAAGACTTGAGGATGGCTCTGGTTTGGCAGAAAGAAGCAGCTAATGAAACACTTCTTTGTTGGTCAGCCAGCATGAAAAGATTTGCTTACAACTTCATTGTATGTGGCAAAAACAAATATGTACAAATTCCACTACAATCCATCTTGCCTGATGAGAGACACTCACTGATGCCCTATGATAAATCAGAAATTCTTTTTTTTTTAAGATTTTATTTATTCATTTGACAGATAGAGAGATCACAAGTAGGCAGAGAGGCAGGCAGAGAGAGAGGGGGAAGCAGGCTCCCCGCTGAGCAGAGAGCCCGATGCAGGACTCGATCCCAGGACCCTGAGATCACGACCTGAGCCGAAGGCAGCGGCTTAACCCACTGAGCCACCGAGGCGCCCCTAAATCAGAAATTCTTATGAATTATTTTATTTTTTCTTATTTTTTAAAGATGTTATTTATTAATTTGAGAGACAGAGCACAAACTGGGGTGGGGAGTGAGCAAAGGGAGAAGGAGAAGCAAGCTGCCTGTTGAGCAGATAGCAGGATGTGGGGCTCAATCCCAGAACCCCAAGATCATGATCCGAAGACCCCAAGCTCGTGACCCTAGCTGAAGGCAGACGCTTAACCAACTGAGCCACCCAGGGGCCCCGAATTATTTTAATTTTTTTAAAAGATTTTAGTTATTTATTTGACAGAGATCACAAGTAGGCAGAGAGGCAGGCAGAGAGAGAGAGAGAGAGAGAGAGAGAAGGAAGAAGGCTTCCTGCTAAGCAGGGAGCTCGATGTGGGGCTCGATCCCAGGACCCTGGGATCATGATCTGAGCCGAAGGCAGAGGCTTTAACCCACGGAGCCACCCAGGCGCCCCTGAATTATTTTAATTTTTAATAAAAATTCCAAACAACTCTGGGATCTTGAGTCTGGTGAGAAAAGGACAAGAATGTGGAAGAATTAGAAATCCTGATTCTGAAATAAAAGAAGCCAGTCTTGCATCAACAGCATGTGTTACTTGTCATTTGTGCTGGGGAAGGTGCAGATTTAAAAGAAAGCTAAATGCTAGAAAGTAGTATCTGGATGGAAGTCCAGTTACTCAGAAGGAGGGTGGCGAGAGAATGATGGATTTGTAATTTCATTGTATCTTTAGATCTGTCCCCTGAAAAAATCAGATGGACAGAATTTCGCCTTACCGGGACTCAAAACATAATAGACAGGAACTCATCATGTTCTTATTTAGGAAAGGAATCTCTCTCTCATTCTGTGTGCGTGTGTGCGTGTGTGCATGTGTATGCATGCACACGTGTTGAATAGGCTACCACCAGCAAGCAGCAAAGAAGTGGGTTGTGGAGATGGAGTTTTAATTTTGGGGTGATGTACAAGTCACAGATATTTGTGTCACCTACCCAGCAGAATGTATCGCCTACATTTATTTATAAACGGGGGGAAATATCTCCTAGCTGCTCCCTCCCAGTTCCTACTGGTGCATGGGTAATGTAAAATTAAGAAATAATCTTATTTTTAAAAGACCTAATAAAAAAGAAGGATCATTCATGGTAAAGATGAGAGCCAGAGACAAAATAACTCGTCTGTAATGCAGATATATTAATAGTCATTCACTGATTTTCAGTAAAATACTCTTCACGTAACCTTGACTTTATTAAGGAGTCCTTAAGGTGCATTTGGAAGATAGATAATGAGTTTGGGGAATAGCCTTATCTACATCAAGCTAATCTTTAACAGCTTGGAAAGGAACTGGCATAAAGTTTTCCAATTTGAGTGGCAGAAACATGTTACGCTGAGACCATTTAAAACGTCCTTTTAATATGAAGACTTTACAGTACATGGCAATGTTTTCATAAGCATTCTTCGTGGAGCAGTGGGAACATAAAATAAATAAGAAATATGGAAAACTATGGAGCTTTAGTACTATTCTTGAGGGTCAAATGAATTGCTAGTTAGGAGAATAAAGAATTCTACTGTCTCAGGCCTCTGAGTGGCACGTTGTATCTGGGTTAATAAAAGCAAGTCAGACGTCCCCAGGGGGAAAAGAGTGTTTCATTCACGTTGGCTGTCTCCTTTAAAGGGAGGGACAATCTGAAGGGAGGGATTTTGAGTGGCATGTCATTGTCGAGGCTGCACATGCCACATTGTCAGGCCTTCTTTGGGGAGAAATCGGCAGGAACCTTTCTGACCCTTCGCAAGTGCAGGGCTGGTCTGTGTGGGTGTGCGTTTAAGAAGGCTGAGCGCCGAAAGAAAGAAGGGTAAAAGGAAAACTAATTGAGAAGTATCTTTCTAATGAGACAGCTCATATGTACCCACGGGCTGATTCCCAAGTTCAGATTTTTCTCCTTTAGTGAAAATGCGAGTTCCCTTCTTTAGCATAAGAGTAGATGCACCAAGAGTGGCTATGCGCCCACCCCCCCAGGTCGCTGGGCAGAGTTACATCACACCCCATGGCTGAAATAGGCTAGAGTTTTCAAAGCTTGGAATGCCTTCATTAGCTAAGCTTTTCATTCATGTTGTTTCTGCTAAACGTATTTTAAGTCTTTCCGTGGATATGTTTGTTGAACGGTTTTGTTTTGCTTTTTCCCTCCTCGCCTCCTTGCGCTCGGCTTATATTCCCTTCTGCCTTCAGTCGGGAGACATGTAGGATTTTACCAAAATTTCAACAACTCACTTTCCCTGGCATTAATAAGACTCTCCCAGAGCTCGCCCAAGAGACTGAAACACTTTCCTGCTATTTCGGCACTGATTCGGTTTTTTTGAAACGGATTCAAAAAAACGGATTGTTCTTTTTTTTTTTTTCCCCCCTAACTCTGGCACAGAATCATTTCTTCATCTTAATAGGACCCAAATGGATAATTTGTGGATGTTACTGAAGGCTAAAAAGTGCCCTTAACTGGTCTCTCCTCGGTTGGTGAGATGTGGGTGTAATCGTGAGAAAAGCGAGAAGCAGTTTTTCCTACATGTCTCAGAAAATTCAGTCATGGGTGAGAAAGCTGGGATTTAGTGATCTGACTGAGCTTTCTTTTTCCTTTAAGAAGCAAGTGATAATTCATCTGCAAACACACCTTTCTTTGCTCTGTTGTCAATAGAAAAGTTGTTTTGCTAATGGTTATCTGTCTACAAGTCCTTGACCTGCTTGTAAACACATCTCTGCAGGAAAACCCTGGGCCATGGCCTCGGGACTTTGCGTCAACAACAAGAGATAAAGTGACCACAACTTAACCTGAGGTGGCCTGGAGTGCCCTCTGCTGCCCCTTGACCAAGAGCTTCCCTAATCTCTCTGCTGAAGGAACACTGCTTGGAGGGCCGGCCATTCATACGCCCTGACCTGTGCTGCTGCCTGGTTCCTGCCCCCACTCCACTTGTCATAATTTCACATATCCTTGCCAGGGAGCCATTTTTAAACCACCTTTCCAGTAACTGGCACAGGAGGGTAGTGCTACCAGCCAAAAAAAGTTGGTCAGATCTGCATCTTCATGAGTTGGAAATAATTGGCACAAAAGGGTGGGCGGTGGGGGGGGAGGTCAAATAGGTGGATTAGGGGCATACCCGCCACGTATGTGCACCTTCCCCCCCCCAACATTTTGACTGGAATGCAACAACTTTTAAAAACACTAAACATTAAAATCAGTGTGTGTGTGTGTGTGTGTGTGTGTGTGTGTGTGTGTGTGTGTGTTGAATTATGTTTCTAGCCTGGGGCAAAATCATTGTCCATCCCATTTTCCATTTCTCTGTGTGCTTGCCCCCTGTGGTGAGTCTCACCCAAGATACCCCCCTTCCCTACATTATCCTCAGACTTTTCCTTACATTCTCTTACCCTGTCTGTTTTCTTTTCCCTTCTTCTCCCGAAACACCCCCCACCTACCTTTTGGAAAGTTAACCTACCACAGTAAAGCATGGCTTCCATGTTTCGGAAACGTTCGGTTTCCAGTGAAATTCTGTGTCGGCCTCGTCTAAGAGCTGTGTCTGTTCCTTGAGTTTCTCCTCAGGGCCAACCATTTTCTCCCTTGGTGAAGTTTTCTTAGGATGGGCCCTTCTTCCTATAGTACCCATTTCAACTGTGCCTTTCCCAACTGTTCTCATCAGGGACTAAGCATTATTTCTTACCTCAGAGTTGGCTCAGATTTAGTTAGTTCAAAATGAAGCAAACACTTAACAAGTGCTGTGGATGGGCAGGGTTAGGCGTAGCTGAAGCAAAAGCACTCAGCTTCTGTCTTGAGAAGGGTTCCCATTTTGACAGACCTAAACTGACCATCGAGTGAACGCAACGCTTGATAAAGTACTGGCATGTCAACATAGATTAAAAACGTTCTCTGTGTGGTTTTGTGTTGTTTTTAAAATGAAATCGATAAGCTCCTTTGTTCGTCAAAGTAATTTATGGGTTACCTGCTGTGGGGTATGTGTCTGAATCATGTTTCAGGCATGATTCTCAAAGTTACACGTGAGTGAAATCTTTTGGTGTATTTCTCGTGGCTCGGGTCATTGTTCTATCAGTAACGAAATGCTCAGAATTCCACCACAAACTTATGTAAGAAGTTCACGTCGTATGGGGTACATAGCTTTTACTTTCTGTATACTCTGAGATGACTTAATCCTTTCTTGAGGTCTGTGTAAATTAAGAAGGAGGGTCAAAGGTGCTGTTTTGCGTCGGTTGTTAAGAGGGGATAGAATCTTGATGCTGTCTCAGTTTTTCATATTTGTAAAGTAACCCTTTGGCACTATGGTCTACTTCTTTCCTTTGTGAGGGGGGTATGATTGGTGAAGACTTTTTATAAACTATAGCCAAAATCTGTGCAGAAAACTGTACAAAAAAGGGGTGCCACTCAGTGATTTATCATGAAATGAATATCTGTATGATTCCCAACCATATCAAGAAACAGAACGTGATCTGGTTCCCTAATCCTGCCCTGGCTCAACTACCACCTCCTATATAGCTCTTTCCAAAAGCAATCATTACCTTGGAATTTATATAATCCCCTTCTTGCCTTCTTATACCACTGATGCATGCATATCCTAAACACTATGGTTGCATTTTTTTCCCACTTTATGTAAATGGAATCAAACAGTGTTTACTCTTTTGTGTCTGGTTTCTTTGATCAACATTATCTTTGTGGGGCTTCCTCTGTGTGTATGAGCTGCAGTTTGTTCATTTTTATTGCTAAATAGTATCCCATCATATTAATATATCATGATGTATTTCCTACAATATATATTTAAGTGGTTTCCGCATGCTTTGTATGCAACCGTTGATATGGCTATGCATTTTTTCTCTTTCATTTGATTAATGTGGTGAATTCCATGATTATTTTTTAAAAAGATTTTATTTATTTATTTGTCAGAGAGAGAGAGAAAGCACAAGCCAAGGGAGCAGTAGGCAGAGGGAGAGGTGTGGGGCTCCATCCCAGGACCCTGGGATCATGACCTAAGCCAAAGGCAGATGCTTAACTAACTGAGCCCCCCAGGTGTCCCTATAGTGATTACTTTAAATATTAAACCTAACTTCTCGTGATCTCAGAGTTATGAGATGGAGCCCTGCGTAAGCCTCCATGCTGGGCATGGGGCCTGCTTAAGGTTCTCTCTCCCCTTCTGCCCTATCCCCTCCTCTAAAAAAATTAAAAGCATTAAAAAAAAAAAAACCTACCTTGAATACTTGAATTAACTCAAATTAATTATCAGGGACTATCATGTTTTTATTTAGATGTATTTAGTTTTCTAAAATTTTTGCATTTAAGTATTATAATTTTCTTGGAGTCAGATTTTGGTAAATGTGGTCATGGTATCCTCCATAAAAAAGACGTTTGGTATGTAAGTGAGATGTGCATAATTTCTTCTCCAAAAGTTAGATGAAATTCAATAATGAAGCCATTTGGACCTTGGTCTGCCTTTCTTTCCCCTTCTTTCCTCCCTTCTTTCCTTTCCCTCCCTTCCTCCTTCCCTCTGCTCCCTTCCTCCCTCCCTCCCTCCCTTCCTTCCTTCCTTCCTTCCTCCCATGCTTCTTCCCTCCCTTCTTGTCTCCCTCTCTCTCTTCCTTCCTTCCTTCCTCCCTCCCTCCCTTCCTTCCTTCCTTTCCTCCCACCTTTCCTCCCTCCCTCCCTTTCCTTCTTCCACTCTTTCTTTCTCTGCCCCTTTATTTCATTGTGTGAGTGTGTGATGGCATTTACTTATAGACTGATTTTTTTTAAATTTCAATTTTGCTACTTTAAGGAATTTATCCAGCCTATTTAAATTTTAGGGATTCTTAGAATAAGCCTGTTTATAATATTGTTTGGATTCTGTTTAAAGTATACAGTGCTTGCAGTGGTGCTTTCCTGTTCTTTCTAATGTTGATGAGTTTTGGGCTTGTTTTCTTTCTTTATTTTGATCAATCTTACTATTATAGTTCTTTCCATTGGCTTAGTGGATGCTGTGACTTTATTGGTCCACTCCATTTTATATTCATTTGACTGAATTTAATACTTTTTGTACATTATCTCCATCCTTGTCTTTCTTGGGGTTTAATATGCCAATTTTTCTTTTTTATGTTTTAGATGAATACTAGCTGATTGACCTTGGCTTCTTTCTTTTCTCACAGATTTATCCAAACTTATAAATATCCCATTAGGCAAGAGCTTTTACTCGCATGTTCACATATAGAGTATTTTTATTTTCTTTCAGTTACAATATTTTCAGATTTCTACTGTTATTTCTTCTCTTACCCATGAGTTCGTTACTAGATATTATTTGTAAATTTTTATACATAGGAGTATTTCCTAACTACCTTTTAGTTTTTGATTTTTAAAAATAATTATATTCCAGTCTGTTTAAATTAAATTATATTATATCCCATATAATATATATGTTAAATTAAATTATATGCATATAATATAAATTCTATTATACCCATATTATATATATACTAAATTAAATTATATTTCAGTCTAATTAAAAATAATTCTAGTCCAACTCTCTGTAGGACTTTGGCCCTTTGCAAGTTGTGATGATTGCTTTTGTCACTCAGTCTGTGATCAGCTTTAAGAAATGTCCTATGTGTGTTTTTTTAAAAAAAAAAATATGTGTCAGTTATTAGGTGTGTGTTCTTCATGTTTCCATAAGATCAATCTTGTAGATCTTGTTACTGAACACATCCATGTCCTTACTAATTTTTTTAGTTTGCTCTTATTTTAAAATTTTTGTTTGGCTACAGAGAGTTGTAATGTTTAATATCCCATTAGGATGTGGATTTGTCTTTTTCTCTTTTTAACTTCATCAACATTTCTTTTTCTATATATTTTGAGGCTATGCTCGTTGATGCATTCTAATATTAACTCTTGGTAAATTAAACAAATTGTTCTTATAACATTTGAATTTTGCTTGTTTTAAGCTCTACCATGTCTCCTATTAATATAGATAAATGAATTTTTTCTGTTTTGTTCAATATTTACCTGTTGTATCCTTCTCCATCCTTTATGTTCTTTTTCTATATTTATTAGTGTTTATTTATTATATTTCAGATATGTCACTTATAACATTTAATTTTTTAATTCACTCCAATTTATTGTTCTTTTATTTGGAACCCTTAGTACATTTATATTTTATATAATTATTGATATTTTAATTTAATGTATCATTTTATTAAATGCTTTCTACTTTATTCTGATGATCTAAGTTTCATTTTTCCACTATTTACATGTTCACCTTTTAATTTTCTTTTTATCACTTCTTTTAAATTACTTTGAAAATAATGTATTTTTCCACTATTTTTGAGTGGCTAGCCTACAGATCAGAGAATGCTTTCCTCAGCTTATCAAAAACATATTGATTGGTATTCTTACTCCCTTTTACAGGCAATGCAAGACACTTAGAATAATTTAAATTCACTTCCTTCTCCTTATCTGTATACTGTGGCTAACATTTATTTTAATTCTGAATAAATAAATACATTAGCACAGTATTATTTTTCTTATAGGTAATATTGATTTTTATCTCTCCACGCTTTACTTTTTTCTTTTTAATGATTTTATTTATTTGACAGAGAGACACAGTGAGAAAGGGAACACAGCAGAGGGAGTGGAGAGGGAGAAGCAGGCTCCCCAGAGAGCAGGAAGCCTGATTCGGGGCTGGATCTCAGGACCCTGGGATCATAACTGGAGCCAAAGGCAGATGCTTAAGGACTG
>ML093402.1:0-22118 GCA_003697995.1 Taxidea taxus jeffersonii | reverse complement strand
CCCCTCTGGAATTATTTTTAAAAGCCTTTTTTCTTTATCTCTTGTTTTCACCAGTTGTAATGTATCTCTAGGTGTACATTTCTTTTTATCCTAATTATAATCGGTGGGTTACTGAATATGTTGGAGATCTTTCAGCAGCATTGCAAAGTTTCCAGCCATTGTCTCAAAAAGGACGTTTAAGGATTTGTTCCTTCTACTTCTTTCCTCTTCCCTCTCTCCTCTTCCCTCTCTCCTTTTCTCTCTCCCTTAATCCTGGCTTCTTGTGGCAATTTAATTTCACACGGATTGGGCTTTGTTGCTGTAGCCTATTTCCATTTTCCTATTTGGCTACATCTTGAAGGATTTTATCTGATTTATCTTCTATTTATTTATCTCTTTAGTTTTTTTTCTTTTTTTCTGCCATTAAAATCATTCAATAAGTGTCAAATTTTGTTTCTTTATTGTCCAACAATTTGTCTCCTTCTTTTCTTTTCCTTTTTCTTCCTTGAGCCCACCTTCTCCTCCCCTTTGTTGTCTATGTCTTCATCTTCATCTCCATCTTCATCTCCTCCTTCTCATTTTGTTTTTTAGTCTTAGCTCCCTTCCAAAATTTTCAAATACTGTTTTAAAATTATAGAACAAAGTAAACACAGCAGTTGCTTTAAAATCTGTTTTCTTTTTTATCATTCCAAATTCTAGAACCCCTAATAATCTATTTCTACTACATTTGTTCACATAGTCTTGAATTCCTCATGGGACTAGTGATGTTTCTGCCTGATATTCCATTTGAAAATTAAGTGTAGAAATAATTTGAAGTTTCCATGATTTTATGTTCCTCCAAAATAAGATACATTTTCCTTTGACATGTGCCAGGCCTTCTTGTGCTCTGATGTAATCTGAATGATGTTCCTAGAATCAAGATGATTTGAAGAGTCTTCACATAGACAGAGTTTTAAATTTCACCTGGCTTTTCTATTTGTCCTCAGTTTTTTCAGTTGTCTTCTAGTTGACCAAGTAAACTAGTGTACTGTAACCAGAAGTCTGGAAATATTTATCTCACACTAAAATCTAATAAATATGAGATAACTCTACTGCTTTTAGTCCTTCCCTTTCAAAAAAGGAAATTTATCACCATTATTCTAGTTAGAAATTTACACTTACTTAGACCTTTTGGATTGTGACAGACTTTAATTAACTGCTTTAACAATTTTAATATCTCTGTCTAGTCAAACATGAATTATTTTTATTTTTGTGCTATTAGTTAAAAGAGTCTTGAATTTCCTCAAGGATATGAGCTGCTCTTTGGGGAAGTCAGTGTTTTGTTTATTTTTAAATGGAAATTATATTGTTCTAATTTGCAGATTTGGGTGCATTGGGATTATTCCTTTACTAAAATTTATTTGGAAGGTATGAACTTTTCTGTCAGGAAAATGTTTATATCCTTATATCCAAAAGACATAGATTTTTTTAAATCCTCTTTTAGAAATGGTCTTCAAATATTCTAAGGAATGGCATTCAATCTCCTTATAGTTTGGCTCCTGCTCATTTATTATAGATTGATGTCATAATTGGTATTGAGCCTATCTCAGAGAAATCTGTTTAATTCCAAAGCAAATTTGAGTATTGTATACTGGATATATATTGTACACTGAAGTATTATACTGAATCAATGTTATTTATTCAGTAATATGAATAATATGAAATATTATTATGCTGAATAAATGTATACTGAAGGTTTAAAAATCTTTTTACTTTTATGTTTTGGGAATTGTTTGGTTACAAGGAAAAGAAGCCCTTCAAACTGATATACAAAAGGGAAGAGACAAGCTTAATTCTGTGAATCAAATGTTAGATATGAAACCATACATCATTTGCGTATTGGAATGAGGACTGGGAAGTCAGAAACCAAGATGCTGGAGGATTCATGAGATTTCACCATTGTTTCCATCCCAGCTGCTTTAGTCTTCTCTTTTTCTTTTGTAGAATGACTTCCTCAGGTTAGGGAACAAAATGGGTAATCAGTACCAACTCCACACGTTTGTATCAATCACTTCCCAGTTCAATCAGTTAACCTGTTTATAAACATTTTTCTGTCTTATTTCCATGCTTCTAAGAGAAACATCTTACTAAGCTAGACTGAGTCAATCTGGCATCCACACCTCAATGATCTATGGCCACAGTGCTGAGAAAGTCAACTCATGGACACAATAAAGAGTGTGTGGAATAAAGAGAAGCTCACGGAATAAGATGTGTGACCTAAAGTTGTACATTAGTTTTCTGTGCCACTAATTGCTAATTCTACAAAAAGTATAAATAAATACATAAATACATAAATGAAGAAAATGTAAAGAAATACACTTTTTCCTGAATTTATTCCTGATACAATGTTTGTATCCTTTTATTCCAAGATTCTTTGTTTTTGCCGTGGGTTCATATTTGAGTACCTTTCTTTTTCCTAAATAATTCATCCTCTCCTGGACCCTCTGCTCCAAGCTGCCAATATCTCCAATCTTTCCAGTGACCTTCATCCCAATACATTTCAAGATCACTCCTAATGTCCACTATATTTCATTCTATCTTTATAGAGTCTCTTAAAATTTTTTTTTGACACTTATCTCTTGCTTCTAATTAGTTCCTCCATCCACCAAGGATCGTTGAAGATGGATACTCTAGTGCAATGAATGAGCCATACCAGGAAACAGATTAAGAGATTCGAGATTACGTAACCACTTGATCGTTCTGATGACTCCATTTGAAACAAAGATTTGTCCTTTTCACTATTCTGCAGCAATCAGTTTATTATTATTTTTATTTTTTAAAAAGATTTTATTTATTTATTTGAGAGAGAGAAAGAGTACAAGCGGAGTGGAGGGAGCAGAGAGAGAGAAGCAGACTCCCCGCTTAGCAGGGAGCTCAACATGGGGCTCAATCCCAGGACACAGAGATCATGACCTCAGCCAAAGGTAGCTGCTTAACCGACTGAGCAACCCAGGCACCTCATGCCACAATCAGTTTAAAAAAAACAAAACAAAACAAACAAACAAACAAAAAGACTCTGGGAAGTCTCTGAAGTAGACTGGGACAAACCAAGGCACAAATATGGCAGCTTATGGTCATCACAGAAGAGATTTTTGGTCATTGTTGAGGGACTTGGTCCTTCTGTGGAGACATTACTGTGCCTCACTAAGGTCCACATAGTGGGAAAAAGAGCACAGCCACCAATTTACAGTTTAATATATGGCTTCTCCAGAACTTTTCCCAGGATTTGTTATTTCTTATCAGATTCCATATTCAATTTTGTAACTGTAGTTTCCTTAAATTCTGAGTTTCTGGGTCATTTGAAAGAAGTTATAGAGTGAAAAATTAAGTTTGCCTTGTTGGCTAAACTTGTCATTCCTGAGCTGACTACATAAGCTTGTCTTACTCTGTTCTTTCTTACACCAGAAATTCCTCTGGACTTACAAATGGTATCATTTTCTCCGGTTTTCAGAGTTTGAAAACTGATTTGGGAAGCTTCTGGCCCAATTCAATGTCATAAGACTAAAAGAAGCAGGTTTTCTTGTTTATTTTTGTTGTTGCTTTGTTTTTTTACTTTTTAATGTATTTGAGAACTTTTAGCCCACTTGAGATCTCTGAAGAATGTGCCTGTATTGCCCTCCATGTGCATATTGGAACACTTCTATTCTTGAGTTACTTTGCATTGGTTTCCTTGATATTTTAGTCTTGACTCAGCTACCAATATCCTAAATTCTATAACATTTTAAAATCTTGTTTATCAGGTCTTCCTCCTATACCAACCTTCTAAATTTAATGTGCCATGCATCTTGCTGATTTATTCATTATGTCTACTTTTTGTTTTGTTTTGTTTAATGTGGAATTTGCAATATTACTGGGCCTTCTTGTTTGCCATTTGGCTCTATTTCCACCCCGATCTATGATCTACGATCTATGCATAATTTGCAAAATAAATTCCAAAATTTTAATATGAAAATCAAGCATTTTTGCTTGGTCCATCTTACCTATATCATGTTCTAATATTCTCTAAACTCCCCACACCCCAAGCATTCATGAAGACTATCCACATGATTTCAAATTTCCTGTCATAGTGTGCAGCTGGTCCATTCCTGGAATTCAATATCTTCATCTGACTATTAGAATCATATCCATGCACTTGAACTATTTTAAATGCAAAATTCTATGATATGTGCATTTTACCACAATCATGTAAGGATTTTCATTCATAGGGGCTGGATCAAATGTAACAATCTAATGGAGGCTTTCCCAGTCCCCACTACATCTGGGTCCTCTCTGTTCCCATAGCACATTGCCTGTGTCTTTAAATCAGTAGTATTTTGTTCTGTCTTACGTTATGTTTGCTTATACATCTATCTCCTTCAGAGGAATGGATTCAACTTATGCATTGTTAGGTCCCTCACAGTACCTAGAGAAAAAATATCTTGATTACGTGAAGCCTAGAGTACATGATTTGAGGGGCAGAGGACGTAAAGAGATGTACTTCTTTTTTTTTTTTTTAAGATTTTGTTTATTTATTTGACAGAGAGAGAGGGAGAGATCACAAGTAGGCAGAGAGAGAGGGAGAAGCAGGCTCCCTGCTGAGCAGAGAGCCCGATGTGGGGCTCGATCCCAGGACTCTGGGATCATGACCCGAGCCGAAGGCAGAGGCCCAACCACTGAGCCACCCAGGCACCCCCGAGATGTACTTCTTTTGAGGAGAGGTACAGTGAATGGGAACTAGGGTGGAAGGAAAGACAGAGAAGAGGAGCCAGTCACGTAAATATTTTGGTGGGTAAGAATCTAGAAAGTCATCTTATCTATCATTCCCCCACCATTAGTACCATAAACTGTGACTTACTAAAGTAGGATTATTTAACATAATAACAGATCCTGAATTTGGATCTGCCAGTATAAAATCAAAGCCAGAATGGGATTCTTATGAGGAATATTTAATTTCACTAAAGTGGACACAATACTACAGCTATAAGAAAGTTGTAGCCACTCTGGTCATATTCTTATTCATATTCATATTTGGATTTTCCAAAATCATATGGACAGGTATATAGATTGTAATTAACCAGGGGAGTAAATGGACCTGGAATACTTATTTGGCACCTCTAGGAAGTGATCGCTTTTACCTGTGTGGAAAGAATTTTTCTTGTCTCATTAGAAAGGACATTTAACTTGAATGTAAAATGTAGGGTGGGGTGTGAAGAGGGGAAGGAATACCTTATTTTTCAGCCAGATAAACCAAAGCCATCCTTGGGGTCAGTCTGATTTTGAACCTGGGAGCCCCTCACTCATGTAACATTTACACAGAACTAAGTAGTTTGCAAATATTTCCAAATACTTCCTCTCAGAATACCATATTTTAAGCCCTAGCTAACCATCCCAACACTGCTAATAAGTCTTCACAAGATGACTTTTTCCTCTTTCCTTAAATCTTCTCTTTAACAATCTCCGCCCCCCCCACCCCATATCAAAAGTAGAAAGTCAGAATACACTGTAAGTGCTTTGTGGACAATGGTAAAATATTCAACAAAATAAAGATAAACATAGCTTTCTAGCCATGGCAATTAAGATATGTATATTTTTTTTTCTATATATTTTTTTTCTATAAACTATATATTTTTTCTCTATAAACTAAAATCAAGTGGTATCTTCAGCGGAAGACATGGAAACTTGTTTGTGAGTCTCGTTCCCCACCATTCAAACGTTAATAACGCTCAATGACAATAGTTACTTGTAATGTCAAAAATGATGCAGCCTTTCTTTGCAGTAGAATTATTGATAAACTCACATGGCATTTAGTATAAATCCTATTTTGAAGTGTCATCTCTCTAAAAGACCTCCTACATTCTTTCTATAGACTTTCAACTGTGAAAAGATGGTAGGTCCTATTGCCTTCTTCTTCAGGATGAATTTTTCTTGTGTTCTTGAATTGTCTCACATTTCCAAAGCTCTGACAAGAGTTAAGACCTTTTAGATTATGACTTAACTTATATCAGACATCCTTGGGCCACCAGAAACACAAATATGAAGACTTTGGGGTAGAATGTTTAATTTGATGTGTCTGGTTTACTAAGCCATGGACATTTGATCAAACATGATGTTGGGTGTTGTTGTGAGAACATTTTAAAATGCAATTAATATTTAAATCAATAGGCCAAGTAAAGCAGATTGTCCTCTTTAATGTGAATGGGCCTCATCCAAACAGTGGAAGGCCTGAATATACAAATCTGACCCTCCTTTTAGTAAGGGGGAACTTCTCCTGCCCCAAGACTTTCCAGCCAAGACACTGTTTTTTCCTACCCTCAAACTCAAAACGAAACCTCTGTGCTCCCTATGTCTCTCACCCGCCAGCCTTTGGCTTAATGACACCATTGGCTTTCCTGGGTCTCCAACTTGTCAGTTCCTCAAATAAATCTCTGTTTCTCTCTCTCTCTCTCTCTCTCTCATCTTCCTCCCTCTCTCTTCCAGATTAGTACAGTTGGAAAAATGAAGTCATTTTAAACAATAGATCTCCATAACCAGTACATCAATAGTTTTCTGAAATGCATCGAAAAAAATAACACAAATTTCATGCTGGCTTCTAAATCAAGCTCTCAATACATACACTCAACTGTTGCTTTTGTTTTGCAAGGAAAATGTATTGTTGTGGACAGAATTAGACACAGGAGTATATTTTTTAGATGAAAAAGTATGATCTTATTTACCGATTCAATAGTGTCCTCTTTTTTAAAAAAAATGTGTTTGCATGTATGTATATGTATACATATTCATGTTTAAGCTACAAATCAGCCACGGGCATTTAAGTGCAGTTGTGTTTGTAAGTTAAAGTGAGAAGAGCAAACATATCATTAGCTCTTCAACTGTGTGATTATATGGTCTTAGCATGACTCCTGGTGAAACATGACAGCTTGTATGAACACTAGATATTCACAGAGAGTAATGTGTAAAAGATACTTTTCTGTAATTGGTCCCAGGGCAAAGGGCTGATAGCTTGTATAAAAGCCTCCAGATATGCATTTGGTCTGGCTTCTAATTAGTGAAGCAAAAAAGAGCTGAACTTTGGAAATTGTGATGAGTCCGTGATCTTTTTTTCCTTTAAGGAAATAATCACTTTGCCCTTGAACTCCAAAAGGCCTTGAAATCAACTGATTCTCCTCTTAAGCTCCTTAACAAGTGTGGGGATTAGAGGCAAGCAGTGTAGAATGGTTCATATTAGATATAAATGATAATGGACAATAGAAATTCACCTATGAATAAAGTATAGGCACTCTGAGCAGGTTCCTTTTACTGAGTTTATTATTTTTTTTCCCCAGATATTGTGATTCCCCTGTTGCAAAACCATGCAGAACGCAGATTAATGATAAGACCACTAGAGAGAGTAAAGTCAAATGCAGAGTTCTACTTAAGAGCAGTTCTTTATAAAATGTTATTAAGTGGTGATAGTGTTATATTAATTCAATCAAGTTTATCAGGAAAATAAAATATAATTAAAATTACTGTTTATATGTCTACTTTTTTTATTGAAACAAGTCAGTGAAACTCTGTCACTTCTTTATTGTTGTAAAGAAATAAAACTGTGAATGAAAAAAATAAAATCACCACAGCTTTTCATTTCTAGTCCGGAATCCTATATGCGTGTCTTAAAACCCGGTCTCAACTACATCAGGAAGTAAACAAATATTACGTCCGAGGGATCTCTTTGTCCTGTATCCATTTTGGTCAAGATTCTGCTGATCTGTGTGTGTAATTCTTCTGCTGACTGCTGATCCCATTCTCACCCCTTAAATGAAGAGATTGACTTAGTGTCGCTCACCTTGAAGGGAGACACGTTCTGCATACAGTCTGAAGATGCAGCGCGAATTACCTCTCCCTCTGCCGCCCACCCCGAAGAAGAGAATAAAGTGTAATGGAGCAAGGAAGAGGGTGGGGAGAGGGAAGGACAGGGACGTGAAATACAGCAGGTTTGGGAAAAGGATATAGCCTTTGTGATTAATATTAAAGTTCTGAGCTCACAGACATCAGATTTTATTCTCTCTTCCTGAGATTTGGATGAACATTTCCATACTTGGCTTGGAGCAAGAGTGTCATATTAAGCGATACTAAATATCAGGGACGAAAATGTCCTTAAACTTCCTGCTTTTTGTAAAACCTTAGACATTCAACTGAGTATCAGAAAAGATCCTGCAGGCTTCATAACTTGCCAATATCATACATCACTTTGACCTGTCTGGACTCTCTGTTCTTCTCCTATCTTTCATACATTCTCTCTTTAACGCTCATTTGGATTTAATAAATATTCAGATGGACTGATAGACTCATCCCTTCAAAGTTAATGTGAGGCCTAGTTGATTAACTTTAGCTCTATGGAAGCTTCTAGCACAGAAGTTCAATGATAGTTATGCACTGGGCACATGTTATATTCCAAGCACTGTGTTCAGGGCCAAGGAAACAAAGATGAGTAAGGCACAGTCACTGGCCTCAGAATCTGAATGACAAAAGGTATAGACGGGGTATCAGGTAGGTACAAAGTCTGACATGACGGATGGGGAGGGGAGGCTCAGGGGAAGTTGAGGAGAAGCATTTATAATTATTACATGAGTGGAGAGGACTATGGCAAACTGGACAGTGGACACACCATGTTTAGAGGGGGAAGTTGAAAATCTGCTCCAGTCAATCTTTGCTATGTAAGAATGCTAGGTGATCATACAGGCTCTTCTGAGGTTTTAGAGAGCTGGCATCTTTTACAAGAAATTGTAAAATAATTTCTTGTCCGTTCACTTATTTTAAACATAGTTTCACATTTGCTGTATAGCTTGCCCACCCATTCAATTTAACCTGATCAGGCTCTTACTGACTATAATTAGGATCCTTTTTACATCGATGTGGACTATAATTATTCCTCATCAACAGTGGCTTTTCCAACAATGATGTTTGATGTTTGAGTAGGGAGGTTTTTAGTTTATTAATCAGGACAGGCTAGGATATGTTGTGATAAAAATCGACTCCATGATTGCAAAGGTTTTACAACACAAATGTATTTCTCACTTGCATTACAAATCCATGACTCAGGTTGTCTTCTGCTTGGGCACTGGCTCATAGATCAGCCTCTATCTAAAATATTAATGAGCCCAAAGACCAAGGGAAAGGAAGTACACCCTCTGTCTTAAAATTTCTTCTTGGGGGGCACCTGGGTGGCTCAGTTGGTTAAGCGACTGCCTTCACTCAGACCATGATCCTGGATCGAGTCCCGCATCGGGCTCCCAGCTCCACAGGGAGTCTGCTTCTCTCTCTGACCTTCTCCTCGCTCATACTCTCTCTCACTGTCTCTCTCTCAAATAAATAAATATTTTTTTAAAAAATTTCTTCTTGGAATTCACATCCAACTCTTTGCAACATATTACACCTGCCAAGGCAAGTCATTTGGTCACGGGGTAGGGAAGTAGATTCTTTGCCCATTGAAGTGAGAGAAAGTTGACATCTATGAACAGAGATATTACTGAAAAAGTGTTTTTAATCAGTTTAGTGTACTGAAGAACTGTCATTTGGGGATAGTAATACCCTCTGTATCCTCAAAGTTGACTTCCTTTCTTTTAGGAAACCACCAAATATGAGCATTCAGTGATGAGAATAAAAGCAAACATCTAGCCTTTGTTCTAGAGGCAAGTGTGAGAGCCTCTAAAATGTGAATATGGTTGTTGGAAAGATGGACATTTAAATGTACTATTTAGTAACTTCAATTGGAGACATTTTCAACCTTGTCAAAGGTTGAAAAATGATTGAAAAGAAAGATGTAATACTCTTTACAAAGAGTTATTTAAAACTCTGTACCCTACATCAGGGATATGCAAAGTAAGCTCCAAGGCTAAATGTAGCCTACAACTTGTTTTTGTTGATAAAATTTTATTGGGACACAGCTATGCTCATTTGCTTACAGACTGTCTATGACTGTCTTCATGCTAGAACAGTATTGTAAATTGTTGCTACAGAGACTATAGGTTTACAGAGCCTGAAATACTAATTACCTGGCTTTAACATAAAAGGTTATTGGGGCGCCTGGGTGGCTCAGTGGGTTAAACCTCTGCCTTCGGCTCAGGTCATGACCCCAGGTCCTGGGATCAAGCCCTGCATCGATCTCTCTTCTCAGCATGGAGCCTGCTTCCTCCTCTCTCTCTCTGCCTGCCTCTCTGCCTAGTTGTAATCTCTGTCTGTCAAATAAATAAATAAAATCTTCAAAAAAAAAAAAAAAAGGTTATTGACCTCTAACCTAGTTGGAAGGTTACTATGATTTTCTGAGCCACAAATAAATTCACTCATTAAATAAACATATGTTTATATTTATCATTGTTTGTCCAATTCTGTGCAAGATGGTGGCTATATTAATGAACAAAATAGATGAGTCCTGTCTTCATGAAAATTATAGCCTAGTAGAAGAGACAGATATTAATCTCTTAAATAAATAAAAAAATCACACTAAGTAATGTGAGGCAAGGAATAAGGATTCACAAACATATATAACAAAAGAAACTAATTTAATTGGGGAGATCAGCTATGTCTTCTGTGAACCAGAGCTGGATCCTGCCTCACTAACCATGATTTTGAAAGTCCTGCTTCTGTTCAGACACTCCTCACCACAGTTGGGATGGCTTGAGACCACTAGGAGTGTGAAGGAGATGTTCCATCTCATGTTTTGATTCTCTGAAAATATCCTGGAGTCTGACTTCCTGTCTTTTTCTTGGAATATACTGTGCACAGTCCTCGTTGGTCCTTGTGCCTCTTCTTATGCTGTGTGCCAATCCGTCCTCCATTCTGGACTCACAGCCATCTTTAAACATGCAAATCAGATATCAAGAAACATATCAGAGCAAGACAACTTCTTGTGGTCCCTGATTGAAATAAACTCTGTAAAATATTTAAATAACAGAAACATATCTATATAATGCAAATATATATAATGCAAATATATGTATATACACAATGCAAATGGGATCTTGGCTCCTGTGATTATAATACATAGAAAAGCCCTCAACCAACCTTTCTTGGTGCATTGGGTGCTTTTTATTTCTTCTTTATGCCACACTCTTCCCAATTTTCTCCATTTGACTTTCTTCAATTGCTCCTCTGCACCACGTTCCACACTGCCTCAGTGCCTTTGCACAGATGTTCCGTTTACCCAGAATGTCCCCATCGACTGCTTACTCTCTGGCTTCTATGACTACGTCACCTTGCATGGTCAAAGGGGCTTTGCAGATGTGAGGAAGTTAAGGGTTTTGAGATACTTAAAGGAGATTACGCTGGATTATTCAGGAGAGTCCAATATAATCACAAGGGTCCTTGTGAGAGGCAAGCAGGAGGGCCACAGCAAGGGCAGATTAAGGAGTGGAGGCAAAGGTCAGAGACGAGAGAAGATGCTATGCTGCTGACGTTGAAGATGAAGAAAGCAGCCATGAGCCGAGGAACAGGAGTGGCCTCTAGAAGAGGGGAAAGGCAAGAAAATGGATTCTTCCCTGGAGTCTCAAGGGGAAACTAGCCCTGCTGACATCTTGACTGGAACCCAGTGGAAGCCATTTTAGACTTCTGACCGCCAGAACTGTAAGAGATACATACTGTTTTAAATCACAAAGTTTGCAGTAATTTGTTTCTTGACCACGGAGATGCCCCCGCCCTGCATGCTTATCCAACTAACGCTTCTTCTGACTCTGTCCTCTGACATTCTCCATCACATCAGAGCCTGCCTTCCATCACACATGCACAAACGACCCAGGACTCTTCCTTCCGAGCACCTGTCACATTTCAGATTGTGGATTTTTATGATTACTCCATGACTCTCTGCTCCACATTGCCTGCTAAGCTACCCGGGGGGCCAGGCAATAGGTAGGGAGAAGGAAGGAAGGAAGGAATGCAGGCCGGTATTGTAGAGGTCATGGTGGTGACTATTTTTGTGACTAAAAACCGTGATAGGGGACAAAAGAAGCAGCAGGGGGTAGTTTGTATGTTATGTTGCCCAGTTTCATTTTGGTTTTAACCCTGGGCTTTGAGCACTGCTCCCAGGAGAGAACTAACAAGTATGACAATGCGGCTGCCCCCCTCTCCCTCCCAACAGATGGTGCCCAGACTCAAAAGCCAGGGGCTTAGAGCACTTGCCTTGATCCACACGTGTTTGGAGCTGGAGGTGCAGGGGTGAGGGGCAGTCCAGCAACGCTAAAGCTTTCAATGTCACTCTCCCAAGTCCAGATTGGAAATTCATCTTGTGCTGCAAAATGCAACAAACCCGATTATTGTGTGGAGTGCTTAAAGAAAGGAAAACATCAATTTATTATTGTTTATCACAGATCGACGTTGTAAGCAACAAAGCAGCTCTGGTGGGTTGAAACAGGGAACATGGAGAAGCGGTTTCAGAACATAGAAGCTTAAAGAAGGCAGGCAGCAGCCAGGACCAGGCCAGCAACATCGTAGCTCTGGCCCTGTTGAGCACGTTGCACATGCCCCCAGAGCTGTCCCCTGTCCGGTGGCCCCATTACTGGAACTGCAGCCTTCTCTACCCAGGGAAATCGGATGTCACTGCCACTACTTGCAGCAGCAAATGAATGAACCTCTGCTCCCCTTGTTATGCATCGTCTGGCTCCCAGTTCCAGTCTCCCGATGCTACTAGCTGGCTTGGGACACATGGACTTTTCCTTGCTGCAGTAGAAGCTAGGAAAAGGAATAGCCATTTCTCTAGCTTCTTTAGTAAGAAGGGGATTCTCTCTCCCAGCAAGGTTTAATTCCAGAAGAATGGCCAGCGAAAAGTAAATTTAAAAATTATAAAAGGCTAACGTTCACACAAGCAGCAAAAACAAACTTTTTAAGCGGAAGAAGGTAAAAATGAATTTGTTTAATGTGCAACAAAACTGCCTTGATTGGAATTCTTGTTCTATGACCTTGGGCAACTTATTTAACCTTTACGGGCAAGGAAAGTGCTGAGCCTGTGCCTGGTTCTCAAAGCATGTTACTTATTATATAATATAAAACATGTCCATCCCTTTTGACAAAGTCAGCATAAGGCAGGAATATCTCACGTTCTTGGACAATCAGTTTTTCTTGTGGGGAGAGATTACACTCCTCCTAGTACATGGGCTTTGTAGGGTGTTGGTTACTACTCTTAGCATATTCAACAGGATTTCTAGTTATTTTCAATTCTACCTGGATTTTTTTTTTTTTTTAAGCAGCACATAAAAGAGATCTATCGAATTGCCTGATCAATGTAAGTTTATTATTGCTTACCCAAGTGTTTAATAAACCCATCCCTGTCCTGGGCATCGCTTTAAATACTTCATTGACTCTAACAAAGGAGCTCTTTTCTTCTTGGCCAAAGTGGTCATATAAACTATAATTAAGCACTAATTATGGACTCCACTAGTCAGATAGGAGAAAGCAGAGTCCATTATGCAACCTCCAGAATGAACTTTTGAAGGAGCTATTTGTTGTTGGAAAATATTAGAAAACAAGCAAAATGAAACACGGGAATTAAAAAAAGTGGGAGGTTGAATTTCCTTTTTCTCTACCCCTCCCGCCTTTTCTGTGATGTGGCCATTGACCTCACATACCACTTTTTCTGTTTCGTGAAAAATAATGATAACAGGAAAATAATGTTTTAAGCAATGTCTCAATTTTTTAGTCAATAAAATTATGATACTGGGGCACCTGGGTGGCTCAGTTCATTGAGCATTTGTCTTTGGCTCAGGTCATGGTCCCAGGGTCCTGCATCGGGCTTCCTGCTCAATGGGGAGTCTGCTTCTCCCTCTGCCCCTCTGCCTGGCTTGTGCACTCTCTCTCTCAAGTGAATAACTAAAATCTCAAAAAATAAAATAAAATTATGATGCCTTATGGATAATGATATATCTTATGGATCATGATGACATAGAATGATTTTTTTTTAGTTCTTGCGATTGGAAAAAGTTAATGTTAAATGAGTCCCGATGGATGCCAAGTTAGTTTGAATATCATTCTTTGGTTTGCAGGTATCACTGAAAAGTGTAACATGCATTTCCATGAGACGTTTTCATGGAGAGAACTACATGATTTGAGAAGCAGAGAAATGTGGCTTATTATGACCACGCACGCGCATGTGCGCACACACACACATTTCACCGACCACCTGCATAGTCTTGTAGGCAGCGTGCAACCAGTCTCTGTGATCTCACTCTGCTACTTGTCAGGAAGAGGGTCTCGGCCATGGCCATGTGCATACTTTACAGGAGCTTAGCATAGAAAGGACATATTTAACAGTTTATAACTGTCTCCGTGACAGCAAGTTCTAATTTAAAACTCCTGTGTAATACTTGTTAGGAAGTTTTAATATCAAAAGGCCAGCCGAGGTCTTCCATGAAAAATTTCTAGACAGTGAAAGAAACTAATCCTTTTTAGTGATGTTTGGCTTCTCCTTGGCAGTAGGTGATCTAGACTTCATATTTTATATCCACGGTTTGTTTAATAAAATTCTCTCCTTTAAATAACAAGCAGGAACAGAAAAAACATAATAATACTTTGCAATAAATATTGGACGTGGGATTATGTAGGATGCAAAAACTACCACTATGATTTTTGAGTCCTTTAAAAAAAAAAATTGTTTTGATGTCATGGAAGATCTCTGCTGTTGGGTTTCTTTTTTTTCTTTTTCTTTTCTTTCTTTCTTTTTTTTGGGGGGGGGATTGTGTTCTTTCATGCAATGAATAGGCTAAATCCACTGAATGACCAGGTTGGCAATGAGATGCCTGTGGATTTGCATCCCTTGTAAAAGGATTAGCAGGATCTCTGATTCTTCTCACCAGGTGACATGGGTGACCTCACCCTCACACCTTGACTTGCAAGGAAACCCAGTGCTTGTTACAATTGCCTCCGGGGTGTGGTCACAGGTGGGGACAAGTAGCTGCCGCCCAATCCTGCTTGGCAAAAGGCCATTCATCTAGTTGTCTGGGGCAGTACTGACTTGCACACCAGACGAACCAAGAAATGCAATCGCCTCCTTCCATAGTCGCCTTCTGGGAATATCTTTGTCTCTCTACACAAAGCAAGTATGCGTATATCTACCTGCACTGAAGACAGAAGCCTGTGGGTCTGTGTGAGCAAGTGTGAATAAGTGTGAGTGAAACCGAGTTGGCATGCACAGACAATACTCCAGCTTGGTTTTCCTGTTAGGTTAAGAATTATTATTATCATTCTTATATGATTTGTGAAAATGGCCTAAAAGATGGAACACTATTTCCCAGAATATTTATTGTTTCTACAATAATCTCAAATTACTTGGTATCTTATTGAATATTAATCCTCTCCAAAATGAATTACCTGGGCAAAGATAACAGGACTATTAATAGGCTGATATCTATGGAGTGCTTTAGATTATAGGATGAAAAGCAACCGCTATTAAAGAACATGATATATTAATTGTTCCTTTTATCATTTATATGGCACGTTATTTTTAATAGTAATATATGTCTCTCTGATTTCTTTATCTGTTTTTGTCTTAGTAAATTGTATGCATTTTTTAAGCTGTCTCGTATTCTTTGGAAAGAATCATGCATGGGGGAGTAAAAGGAATGTTGGGGGGGAAATGGGGAGTAAATAAATAAATAATATCTGATTTGTATGAAACATTTTAATTTTTTAAACAATGCCTTTGACATCATGTTCATTCGCTGGGTGGCATGCATTGATATGATTATCATTTCCTTTCTTTCTCAATATAATGAAAAATGGGAATAATCTTTAATACTAATGAGTTTGTGTTTAAAAGCATTATTGATTTCTTTTAGCTAAGATGCTGCATTTCTTTATAATTCATGCTTTACTAAGATTTATTAACAAATATAATAGAAAATGGATTTTCTAGATACCTGTTAGCAGGTGGATGTCAGTCCAGCATTACATACATTACATAGCCCCTTGAAGTTTGAATTAGGAGAAACCAAGATGTTTTTGACCTAGCGATGGGAGATATACACCTGAGAAATGAAACCAGGGATCTTTTGGCTATTCTCTTCACCATCCACAATTTCATAGAGCTGAACCATTTGTTTTGTTGAAATCTATCATAACATCCTCATGGTTGGGGCACCTGGGTGGCTCAGTTGATTAAGCGACTCTTGATTTTAGCTTAGGTCTTGGTCTCAGGGTCATGGGATCCAGCCCCATGTTGGCCTCCGTGCTGGACATAGAGTCTGCTTAGGATTCTCTCTCTCTCTCTCCCCCTCTGTCTCTGCATCTCTCCCTGTTCTCTCTCTAAAGTAAATAAATAAAATCTTTAAAAAAAAATGACCCACACACTTTCATGGTTGTGCTTTCCCCATCGTGGTAGCCAAAATATGTGCCTCTTCCTTCATTGACATGCTCTTCTAACCTCTCTTTTCCCAACCTTTGCTGGCCACAAAGTGACCCCCCTGATGACTCCTCCATACATTAAAACCTGCAGAATAAGAAACATGGCTCCTCCAACAAAGTGATAGAATCCCCTAACGCTATGGCATGTGAGGGCAATCAGGACCTTCTGAGCTGGGCAACATACGGATGGAGCAGTTTCTGACTCTAGGTATTTGTGTCCATTGTTGGGAATGGTCATGGAGGATGAAGGCAAAACAGCCTCACCTAGGATCCCAGGCCTCTGCAGCTGGGACCCATCATATATTTCCAACAGTAATGTTGTTAATGTTGGTAGAAGCTAACTTCTACCACTCCCAACCTAATACTCTTCTTCTAGAAAATTTGTCCCACATAATGTCTATTAATACTGTAGTATTATTTCTTTCTCCACATGTGGACTAAAAGCCACCCACACCCACTCTGTCTTCAGCGGCCCTTCTGAAGTTCCAAGGGCTCTGAAACCATCTCTGGTGACTCCAGCGAGGTCACTCTCTCTTCATTGAGTCTCTCCCGTACTTACTTGCTATCATTTGGCAGCAATGACTGGTTCTGTCCTGCTCTTTTGCTGTGTTTCCCACTCCCCTTCCAGCAGGGAGTCTTCCCAGGGTGGGAGCGAGATTTCAGGCACACAGTAATGATTGAAGCACCTTCCCTTAGGTAAAAGCTGGCTAGCTTAACTGACTGAATAATTGATTGAGATGAGGTACAAGGGGGATTAACATTTTTAAGTACTTTATATCATTAGACATTTCATATATGTCTCTTATTACATTCTTGCTTCAGCCCTGTGGATGGGTGACCTTCCCAATTAATGGATGGGAACATCAAGGCTCAAAGGTTAGTACCTTACCTAGAGTCAGCCCATTAGTAAGGAGTAGATGGTACAATCCAATCTGTTACTATCATGCTCACCGTGGAATCACACCACATTGATTAAACATTACTTAACATAGTATCTGTCCACCATTGATCACTCATAGTAAATTCTACATACGGTAGTAGTAGCTTCAGCAAAATATAAAATAAATAACCATACCCATCACTGATGGGTGCAAAACCCTTAGAGAGCTTCATGTCACATTCAGAATAAAATCTAAATTATTTTAAGCCAGCCTACGAGACAGACTATTCCATGGTTCCTGACTACCTATATGACCCACGTCCTACCTGTCTGATCTCCCCTTCTCCTGCATCTGCTCTCTCCAGCCCCCGACGTAGTGTTCCTTGTGCTACTCTTTTTAAATATCAGGCTGGCCCCTTTCTTTCTGAAATAGTCTTCCTCCAAATCTTAGCCTAGATTTCTCCTTCACTTCATTGAAATCTCTGTTCAGATACATTATCTCTTCAAAGGGAACTTCTATGACCCTCCTTGTCTATAACACACCCATTCTCTTTTAGTCTCTATCATATTACCCCATGAGTTTTCCTGTGAGAATTTTATCACACCACCAGACACCACTTCATGTGTATATGTGAGAGTTTGTTTGCTTCCATCACTGGCATATGAGCCCCAAAGTCCAAAAAGTTTGTATATCTTATTTTCCACTTTAGTCTCAACATCTAGAACAATGCCTGATATTCAGTGGCTTCTCAATAAATCATTAAATGAATATTCAATAAGCTACCATTCCATTGGAACCATGTGGTCAATTGAGGGCTGACTTTGGCCTTTAAAAAAAAAAAAATTATTTGCTTATTTATTTGCGAGACAGAGCGAGAGAGAGCAAGAGCATGCATTGGCAGGGAGGGGTAAAAGTGGAGGGAAGAGCAGAGGGAGAGAGAATCTGAAGCAGATTCTGTCCTGAGCACAGAGCCCAATGCAGGGCTCCATCTCATGATTACAAGATCATGACCTGAGTGGAAAGCAAAAATCTGACGCTAAAAGTGAGCCACCCAGATGCTCCTGACTTGGTCTTGATATCGAATTGGATTGCTCATTTTCATACACACAAGAAGGAGAGCCATGTGGGGTACACAGAATCACAGTTTGAACATCCGATCAGGACATATGGTCCAAAGCTTTTCACTGAACGGGAAGGAAGCTTCTCTATAGAAAAGCTTAGGGTCTAAGGTAGCTTTTGCATTGCTCAAACTTTTGCATGGGCAATCAAGGTCACATTGTAATTCTCCCAGGTGCCTTTCTCTCAAGATATAAAGTAAGAAACCACATTATAAAAGGAAACTGGCATATGTTAAATAAAGAACAGTCGTTGGTCTATATGGTTGATACATAGTTTCTCATTTGGCTTCCCTGAGATTTATTTTCTTCTCCCCTCTACAGATAAACCAACTGTCTTATGGCTGAAGAACTTGCCCAAAGTGAGACCTGCTGAGGTTGGTAAATGATATTGGTGCCCAAGACTGCCAGCCAGGGCCTAAGAATCAGGATCTGATCCTAACCCAGACATCTCTTTATCAGATGTCCCCACTCCTTTCACTTTCCCCTAAGTCACTCCCTCTTCCTAAGCCTCCCCCACATCCCCCCTCCCCACCACCAACACACAAAGGTACACACACAACAAAGCAACCTCAAATCTGTGGAGGACAGCCAAGGATTTGAGGTTGAGATTTCCTGTGCCAAGTGCTCCCCTGCTAAGCTGGGAATATAACACCTCCTTTTGGCTTCCGTAAAGCTTCAAGACAAATCTTAAACCAGATACACTCCTTTTAATCCTATTGTTACCGTCTTGTGTGGTGCCAAAGCAAAGAAAGGACGTGCTTTTAAAATGGGGACTCTAAGAAGATATAAGTAGCGTACACAAAACACACACTTAGAACAATTCCCAAAGGGGTTAATGCACGATCTCTCCTAGCCACACTTCCTCCTTCCCGTCTCCCCTTCCTGTGCAGTAATAAGTAAATAAATGAACCAACAAGCAACACTCCCCTCTGTTTTCTTTTGAGAGGATAATATAACCTAAAAGTTTAGTTGTTTCTTTTTTTTTCCCCCCTGAGGGAAGCAAGTGCACCTACTGTGAGTCAGACCTGAGGGCAGTCCTTTAACATTTATCATTTCATTTATCTCTATCATAGCCCCTTCAAGGCAGGCATTCATGACAAAGAAACTGCGGCTCAGAGAGATGAGTTTACTTAAGATCAAACAGCTAGTAAGTTGCTCAACTGGGATTTGAATTCAAATCAGATGATTCCAACACCAGTTTTTTTTTCCACTTTCTAATATGCCGAAAAGAATAATAAAAGAGTGTGTGGGCTGAACAGAGAACGTCAACTGCAATGGAGAATTTTTGTAAGGAAATCTCAGACTAACCTTTAGAAAACAAACAAACAAAAACAGGGAATAATAAAGATGGCTGCACTGGGCACACCTAATGGTAATACCACACATGTGCCTGTTGGAAGGCAGATATCTTTGTGTTTTACCTGCTGTCTGACCCACTCATGCAGGTCAGCAATAGCTGACACAATCAAGCAATAAACTGCCTGATAGGAAGTAGCTTGTGTGTAGTGCTGTGCTCTCTGCCCGGGAGCGGGGACTTCCTGGTGAGCAAAACTAAAAGCAGATAAATTAGTGCTTTTTACCAGCAGGAGTTCCGGACCCCTTGGTTTCTGGGGTGAAACCACCAAATACCAATTCAATCATGTCAG
Source organism: Taxidea taxus jeffersonii (assembly GCA_003697995.1). NCBI lineage: Eukaryota > Metazoa > Chordata > Mammalia > Carnivora > Mustelidae > Taxidea > Taxidea taxus. Next base: position 2,114 of record ML093402.1, on the reverse strand, counting down.
TGCTGTGCTGTGACAGCCCTTTGTCTCCACATCGATGTGAGATTTCTGGGGCGAAAGCGGGTAGGAAGCAGATATGGAATAAATGTTCATCAAAGCACATAGAAAAATAACATAGTGGATTCTTTGTTTTTGAGGATTACCTGAGGTGAGTGACAGGAAGCTAAGCTGTGCAGGAAGTTGAGAACTTGCTTCACTCTACTGCATGAAATCCATGTGATTCCCTCCAAAGGATCACACAGCCGTCGAAAATGCAGTTATCCTTCCAAATGGCTGCCGTGGGTTACCAACTACACAATGGCATGAAAACTGGAGATGCCATCTTCAACCCTGAACACACCCAGATTCAAACCAACAACTTGAGGTCATACCTTGCAGATTGACTTTCACCCTGATTTTTTCAATGACAGATGTTTGAGGCAATTAAAAAAAAAAGGATCCACTTGCCATTTACATATTTTTATGAGGTGAGTAAGCTCAGGCATGAGCTTGATTCCCATTCAAGTTAATAGTTAATAGACAATCCAGTGTAAATGTTTCATAGGGTACACTTCAGACTCTAGTCTTTTCCTTCCTCAACTTCTTGCAATATGCTTCTCTAGGCTAGAACTTTAAAACGTGATTTGATACCATCATTTGCCATAACTACTGAATCTGAGTGATTTCCTGAATTGAAGTCTGTACACTTCTTAATGCCAAATGTAGAGATGCTAAAATGACAACCTTCGGGTCAGATATTAAAATGTACAACCTTTCCTACTCTTGCAATGCTTGGTTGATAAGCAGTTATTGTCCTGAAAGCCAGTCATTGGAGTTGAAAGATAAATATTATTCCATATCTTATTGAATAAAATATATTATATCACAGGTGATGGAGACAGATTGACTCAATAAATTCTAATAGTGTATGCTGAGAAATAGTGGCAATAAAAATGCTGATGACTTGACACAGGGAGAACAGTGAATGTCATTAACATGCTATTTCCTCTGTTCTGATCTCCCTGTCATGTTCTTCACACTGCTATAATCTCTAGCAGTGGGTTTTTCTTTGCTTTATCGGCATGAGAAAAATGGTATTTTTTTTTAGTGCTTTAAATTATCCACTACTCAACTGATTGCAGAAATGATGCAGTGGCCTAAATACAGAAAATTAATATAGGATCTTATATTTAGCAGAATCATCAGCCTGTATTTGAGTATGTTGCAAAAATGTGAAATGCCACGGAGCATAGCTGTTTTAGTCTTACCACAAAGTTTTGTCCAAAATCATTTTTGCTAATATTTACTAACCTAAATCAGTTTAACATAAAGAGTCAGAATTTACTATTTGGATTTTATTTAAAAAAAAAAAAGATTAGTTACATGGATGTTACATCAGGAGATGCAAAAAAGTAGAAGTCATGGAAATTCTAAACTTTGTTTTTATCCCAATTGTTTTTGTATGTTGTTTGGGATAATGAACACACATACTACATGCTAATGGGATTTGAGTTTTGAGTCACAATCCTTAAATTCATGTAAAAGATGAGTATTATATTAGGAGAGCGGTAACTAGCTGTTGATTTGTGAGTCCCCTATATGGAGACACTTCTTAGGATTCTATCTGAAGATCCATGAATCCAATTACTCATAGTCTTCTCTCCAGAAATTTGGATGGGATGATTGCAGGGGGAATAGCTCCTTAAATTGTCCACAAATATTCAGAACTGAGACTACCTGGAATTGAAATCATCTTTCTTTACAAAAACCTATTCCTCTTTCTTTCTACTTTATTTCACTGAGTGACATTAGAACCTGATCTGTGCCCCAAACCAGACTTTCATATTGTGTTTGTCCTCTTCATCACTCATATCCGCCATGAGCAGGCAACTGTAGATATAGGTGCCCTTTCCTTATTATACTAAGAATCCATGCAGTTCCTCATATCCCAACTTCATAGTCTATATCAGATCATTATCATCTGAAATCCTCAGATTGTTACAATAATCTATTAATTCTTCTCCCATCTTGCAACCCACCCTACCCCCCACCCTGACTTCTCTTTCATTCTCCACATTGTGGCAAAACTTACTGTGCCTTATCTCAGTGGAAATCCCTTCACTGGCTCCCTTCCACCA